>VWZS01000704.1:555129-711075 GCA_013397075.1 Rhabdornis inornatus
GGCCGCGGGTTCGAATCCCGACCCCGGCCGGGCCCGCGGCTCCCGGGATGGTGGGATGGGGCAGCGTGGAAAGAGCGCGGTGGGGCAGCTGGGCAGGGGCAGCCCGGAGCACAGGATCATGTCTGGGATAGTGCCACGAGGGAGGCTCTGCAAGCTCTCCGGGTAATGTGCTGCAGTGTTGCCTAGGGCAAGTTCAGGTGGAAGCTCCTGGGCATCAGCTCCTGCCTGTTGTGCCATGTCCTGATGGTTGGCAGCATGGAGCAGAGCGTGGTGCACCTTTTGGCACCCCCATTTCGATATTTACACATGGGATCACCCTTCCCTTATCCCTGCCGGGGCTCCCGTCCATTCCCGGGGCTCCCGTCCGCTCCCGGGGCTCATCCCTGCATGGGCTCTAAGTGTTGGACTCAGTGGTCCTTGTGGATATCCTGGGATTCTGTGCCCAGCCCAGGGCACCTCGGCTCAGCCTGGGGCCAAAGTCCGGGCACAGAGTGTCCCCCAGCACAGGGAACACTGCCTTGGCTCCCCTTCCACATCTTCCACCTCTTGGCACAGGATTCCCGAGATTCACACTGGCACTTTGCACCATGGAGCAAATTCCAAACTCAGGATCTCAGAGCCTTTCTGAACAGATAGGCAAGTATTGTGAAAGCTGACTTTAGTATTTAATGCAGGTGTTAATGCTCTCACTAGTCCCACAGACAGCTTCTCTGCCAAAGCAGAGCCCTACTCCAAAACCCATTTTTTTCCATGCCCAGATCCATATTGTGCAGTTCAAGAGGATAAGGTAGGTGGCTTCTCTGTTACTACACGCACAGATTTGCAGAAGGACTGTGAGATTATTCAGAATTAAGATGCTACAGTGGCACTGAAAGCTATTTTTAAGAGATGTTTGGAAAGTATATGCATCTTACTAATCCTCTCATATTACACATTAATTTTCTAGGCAATGCCTTGCATGTAGAATGGAAAATTTTAAATTACTATATGCAGAATTTTTACTGCAGTATTCAAGTGAAAACACAAACCAGTGTAAAGCACCTAAAGTGAAAGAAAGCCCTGAATGTCTCAGCTAACCTGACATTCACATTAAAATATGATATGTTCATGCAACAGCAGCACGTTGATCACAACTATGCAACACGATGATGTTTCAAAGGCCCTGCAAATTATTTCAGGACTCCTGAACAAGACGAGCAACAACCTTCTGCAAATGTCTTGATAGAGTAGGAGGAAAGAAGGACACTCTATAAATAAACTTATATGATAAGTTAAAAAAAAATAAGTGAGGCTAGATATATTCACCAAGAGAAACTTTGAAGATTTACTCACACTGAGCCTATTTTTGTATGCCAGTGTAGGCAAGCAAGATTCTTCTTTTCATCTAAATAGAAGCAGAGTATTTTTAAACGCAGGAGATTCATTCCCTCAGTGCTCATCGAAACACGGCAGCTGGGGCCGGAGCCGGGATGCGGGGGGAGGGCTCCGGGGGGAAGCAAACCCCTTTCCAAGGGAAACAGATGGTTTTCCCTGCGCTGCCTGCAGCCGAGGGCTGTGAGGAGCATTCCTGGGTGCCCAGGGCCAGCCTGAGCCCCTCGGAAGTCCCAGGACCGCCTTTATGTCCTTGCGGGAGAGGTTCTCAAGTCACTCCTCCCCACCTAGAAATCCGAGGATATGAAGGAAATCAGGGAAAGCAGCATTCGGCATTAAGCACACAAGAGCTGGTATGGATTTATCACGAAGAGGAAAAAGAATCATTTGGTAAAAGGGATTTGGTAGATTTGGATATCCAGGATGGCGGTCCTTGCAAGTCTGAATTGATTTCAGGATAACACCAATTTTTCCCAGTTCTTTTCCCTCAAACAGCACAGCTCAATGTCTGGAAGAGAGGATTAGTGTCACACACTGGGTTTGGTGTGCATGCACCTCCCAGTTCTGAGGAACTCACGTGTCTCAGCTCACTTCTCTATACAATGCATTTTGGGATCTGGTTCATCAGTCCTGACACATTCATCACAAGAAATCCTCCTAGAGGATCCCAGCACAATGCAGAACATCATTTGTCCAGTAAACCTAAACACAGGACAAGGAACTGATAAAATATCCACAAAAGGGGAAAGAAAACTAACACATCAACTAGGGAATTTGGAACTCAAACTCCTCCTGACTCAGAACCCTGCAGCTTTCCCAATTGCATGTACAGCACCCCAGAACAGTAAGACACAATGGAGAGCAATCACATCCATGGCTGGTGAATACTGCACCTGAGACACTCCTTGCCCTTGGTACTCTTTGGAAATGAAGCCTCCTGGAAAACGGAGAGGAGGCAGATTAAAAAAGAATTGAGGGAAAAAAAGCTGTTGAAAATGTGCTTTGTTTTGTAGATAGGTTCTTATAGAGTTCTCATCTCTGCAACTTCCAGAAGTGCATTAAGCTGCATAATTAGCATCTGTCACATGAAGCTCTTTCCTTCCCTCTTCCTCTCCCTAGAGGGAACCCGCATAAAGAAATTTTAATATAAATTTTACTATCTACTCTGTGCACTGCAATCACATTAGGAAAGCTACAGGCAAGTCAGTTTGTGCTCAGTCTAAGATTTATCTTTGTGTAATAGAAACTTCACCAATTTTTTTTTAATGTTGCTGATCCAATTTAAAAATTAACCAGTCTCTTGGAAAGACAACAGGGGTGGGGGAGAAATGGTCCCCATTGCATCAGATTTTAACCAGGAATTGCCAGGAACTGGCAGTGAAAGCCAGTCCTGGTACTAAATCCCTACAATCTCTCATGGAAACATCCAGCCAAAAGGAGTAAGGGATGGGTGATCTCCCTTTCTAGTCAAAAGCATTTATTTTGAAAGGAATATATTTTTAAAACATCTAAAGTAGGAGTTCATGTTGCTTTTTCATTCACATCAAGAGATACTCCACTGCTGAAAATAAAAATCAGTGGATTACAGCATCTCCTGATGAATCTCTGCAGGCAAAAGAAGATGCTGCCTTTTAGAAATAAAGATTAAATAGAAATAAATGCAGTTTAACAATAGCAACATGACAAACAACTCTATTATTCAGCCTCTGATTTCCATTCAGACTCTCTCCTAATTTTTTGAAGTATTTATTTTCTACTTAATTATTCCAAGAAAATCGAGATTATAGGATTGAACATACTGCCAACAACCTGAGGTATGGAGTGCAGAACCGAGTGCTTAAACTTCAGCTACAGAGGTGGTAATTATTGTAATTGGTGCATGTGAAGTAAATATATCAAGCAGTGTAGAGTTCAAACTCGTGCCAGTCAGTCTCCAGTTGGCACCAACATTTCTGTCAGGAGGATACAGAGGTCTCAGCAGGACTTATTACTGGCAACTGTTCAACAGTTCTCCTCTCCAAATGGTTTCAAGGGGATTTGGGTGGGAAGAAAGATAATTTTTAACAAATTAAACTACCTAAAAATGGCGAGCTGCCCAGAGCCACCTAGTTTGCCTTAGTAACTGCTACCAAACCATTTTAAAAAAGAAGATTAAAAATACCATTGCTGGCAAAATTGCCTACCTGGTTTTAACAACTTAATCAGATCCCTGCAAAATTACCCAAACATGTGCTATACACCATCCTAGAAGTGTGTGTAAAATATGTGCAGAGTAAAAAGTGGAGCAGAATATTCACTCAGTGTGTGTTTCTCAGAAAACAGCCTCGAGTTACCAGAATCCAAATATCCCTATAAGAACATGTCCTATAGTTAAAAAAAAAAAAAAAAATCAAATCACTTAATTTTTAATAGAAATTTAGAAAGATTGGGAGGAATGGTTATTTCCCATTGGTATTTATCTCACAACATTTGTAAGGTGTAAACCAGAAGCTCTCACAGGAGCCTCTGCCCTGAGCCAGACTGATGTCCAGCTGCTTTGTTTAGACCTTGCTAAAATGCCTTTTTCTAATGGTGAATGTGTCATTTCTAGCAGAGGTCTCCAAGAGAAGATTTGAGTTTAATGCATGGAAATAAAAAGAGGAATATGAGAATTCTTGCTCTCTTTAGTGTCAGCTTTGGTTAAGACGTATGAATGCACATGAATAGTCTTGTCAGGATCTCTGGGGCTACTGACATTCAAGATCTAACATATTATTACTTCTGACCAGAACATTAGCTGCTGTGCAGGAGGGAGAAGGGAAAGAAAAGAAAAGGAAAAAGATAGGACCACTCCCTAATCAGACAGAAATTGTTACGGATTTCTCTGGCTGGAAACCTCTGAACAGAACTTCTCTGCTGTGAAAAGACAATGCTCATGTTTTCCAAGCTGACTGTACAGCTCTTTCAAATCTGCAGCAGGAAAAACAAAAAACTGTATCTTTTAATGCCTGTTCTTGCTCATTTTACTCATGGAAAGGATCCTAATTATCCTATAAATAATGACTGTACAACCAAGTATTACATCCCTGTAAAGGACGTGTGCTAAGGAAGGTTTGAGCATTTCAAGCTGCTGACTCTATTTTTCACTATTCCTTTGAATCACTGGTTTCAGATACAAATAAGCTAATTAAAGAATTTAGTGAAAATAAGGTAATTTTCATTCCAATCCCAGCATATATCAAATCTGGATGCCACTGCAATGGAAAGATTTGTTCACCAGAAGCAAAAATCTTCCAGTGTCCTCCTGGCTGAATGAAAACATATTTCAGATATTTTCAGTTGTTGTTGTTCACAATTAATTTCTAAATAAATTTAAAATATTCAGATACTGGTTTAACGATTATATTTGTGCTCTGAAATTTAAGCTGAAGGAGTTCAACCAAAGGGAATACCCTGTCCTTTGTGACTGAAACCACCTTTAGAATCCATTCAGGAACTCCAACACATCAGACAAAGGCCTGGATTTGTTTGGAGCAATAAATGATAGAGACCTTTACATATTTGAAGTGCAACAGATGGTCCTCCAAGGAGAACATAATGACTGGCAGACAGCACTTCGTTAGAGTGGCTTGGAATGTCTTCAGCAATTACACAGGCAGTGTTTTGGGGGGAAGCCCTGTCATCTCTGTGATTCTTCCCATGGAAATAGCTGTGATTTCCTTGTTTAGATGCTAAAAAATGGTATCTTCTAAAATCCAGGCAGTGAATTGGAAAAGGAAGCACCTTTGACCCTCCCAAGGCTACTCAAGATGAGGCTCCACCTGAGAAGAGAGATGTGAGTAGAAAAAAAATTAAATCAGTATGATGGGGAAAGAACTTAGGACACATAACTTTAAAACTGTTAATCCATAGCCAAGTATTCCATGGAAGTGTAATTCAGGAAAAAAGCCAAGGTTTAACACAAGGTCCACCAGACTTTTAGAAATTGGGAGGTCTATAGGTACAACAGGCAGAACATCAAGGGGAAAACACCCAAAAGACCTAAATTACTGCATAAGAACCTCCTTCCTTTGGGAAACTGATTTTTGAGAAGTCCTCTTCCACATGAAACACTGTGGCTGCAGTTCTTCAGGGCAGGGGAAGGGGAAGTTTTTTGGGGCTGTCCATTCTTCCCATTTTCACAGACAAGCTATTTCACAAGCCAACAACTAATAACTACAATTTCAAAGAAAGAGCAATAAAATGCTGATTTCTATACCGTAGATGTAGCTTAGAACAATTTCACTTCCATCTCTCCCATCCCTGTAATTCCAGGATTCATCTGTTCTGTTCTAAAACCTTCCCCACCAAATCCACCCCAAGAAAAATTTTATGTGGCAACACAAGCACAACTGAAAACGTGTCCTTTCCCAATGTAACTTAAATGTTGATGGATCATAACTGCATTACTCCCTCTCCAATTAGCAGCAGCATTCTTTATGTTTGCTTACGAAGCGTGAACTGTTCGCTTGTCACTACAAAGACCTTCTGTGGAGAACTTAAAAATACAGCCCCAGCAATTAAAATGACAACAACAGAGGTGGATTGGTCACATCATGGCACAAAATATCCAGCTGTTTCTTTCCAGCAGAAGAACATGAAATATTATGAGCAAATTTTGACAGGCTACGTAATGCTGCTGGATATTCTGGTGAAAATATGGATTTCCAAGAAAGGAGGAGACTAATGTGAAACTATGTCTAAACTCACAGATTGATTTTTTCCACATGATCAGGATTGTCATTCATGCTTTTTATCCATACAAATTTCCCTTTTTTCTTTGCTGCAACTGGAGATACTCTATTTTGTGAGAAATTCTCCAAAACTAAGAAAAACTTGGGGAGGTGTCCTCAAAAATAAGGCAAAAAGTGATCTGATAGGGTTAAAACTAGAAAATCAGTTTTCTAGTTTTAACCCTATAATAAACTTACTTAATTTGGTTGTGTTAAAAACATTTTAAGAATTTATTAAGACCATAAGTCTCATTACAACAAACAGAACATCTTTTATAATCACATCTGTCTGCTGCTGGTTCCTGCCTATTCTGCTTCCCAGTCAGATGGGAAATTACTTGTAATACATGTAGGGAATTTAAAAAATAATTTAAAAATATGTTTAAATAATAACAAAGGCTGAAAATGAAATGTTTCAGGTTAGTTTTTCCTAGTTAGGATTATAGGAGATAGATATAGAGATATAAACATAGATATATTTATCCTGAAGTGATAAGGTAGCTTTGATTTCTAATACAGCAGGAGAAAATAATGACACATACAGAACCAGCCACTCAAGGGGGAGGAAAAAAACCCAAACACTGTCTATAGAATCCACCTACAGATATGTCCTTGGAGAAAAACTGATGAGAAAATTATCAGGCAGATTTTCCTTGCTCTTTCCTTCCTGGAAGTTTTTACCTCTCAGAACAGCACAGCCATGGCAAGTGATACGTATCAGAATTCACCCATGCAGTATATTTTGCACATCAAATTGATTATCCATGACTTCTTAGGCAAACACAGGAATGCAGAAAACATGTCAGCTGTTATAGATAGAATATATGGGCATTGTACTCCTTACTTTACATTTAGAAAGAGCAGCAGATAATGAGCTCAACCATTACCTTGAGAATAAATTTCATTTCCAAGTTCAGAAGTAACTCTGGATTCTCATCTGTTTTGTGAAACAGAACTTACAGGTAGCTCATAACATTTGTCTTCTGAGCTGTGTTTGTCTCCAGAGTAATTGTCAGAAGTGGGCAAAGGCTTTGATGTCCTCATCTTCATGCCTTCAACCATGATGACCTTACAGACTCAAAGCAATCACTGCAAAATACAGAAGACAAGGAAAGAAAAATTTGAGAAATATAAGCCCTGTGTTTTTCCTTCCCTAAATTCCCAGAATTCATCTTCAGATTCACGCCTGTAGCAAAAATAAAAAAAGATCAGACTAAAATATTACCCTTCTGCATATTTCATCTGATATAATTGCTTGGCAACAAACATCTTTGGCTCTGCAAGTATTCTGCAGTGAATTTATTCACATCAGGAAAAACACATCAGAAAGGTGTCTAGTTTGAATAGTTTAGATACCAGGGACAAAAAGCCAGAGTGACAGAACAGGCAAGACACAACCTGGAACCATTCTGGGGACACACAGACCATCTTCTCATCAGCAGCCACAAGAAATATTAGACAACCAAAAGTTTTGAGATCAGCAGGTTTTGACAAACCAGTAATTAATCGTGAGCTGTAATAATAATATTGTGTGCTTGAGGAACATGTCACAAATATAATTATGCTTTGCAGATGTTTGCTTTCATTGCAACAGAAACTGTTCCATTCCACACTGTGGCCAAGTGCTATCAGACACCATTTTCATTAAGACACCAAGCACAAGATGTTCAATCTCAGAAGGTGAATTCCTAGACATTGGGCTGATAAAGCCATTTGAGATTCTGTAAAACATATCTCATACAATAATTACATTTCATTTTGTGGTTTACAAAAATCTATTGATGAAACTACAGAAGCTTGTCAGGCATTCTTTATTTCCAAAGAATAATATTCATCCACGAAAACAGTCTGATTTAAATCACTCTGAGTGCTGGCAGATGAAAATTACTGGATTAAAAAAATAGTGTCTTATTGGAAATCAAAGCTACAAGTTTGAGTCCCTCTTAGTACTGAGATACTCACACCTGACCAGGCTTTAGGTTCTGGAAATGCCATTTGCTTTCAAACACATTGGCCTTGCTGTTGGCAGAATTTCTTGCAGGATTTTGCAGTGAAATCAAAGTCCAAATCTGGCGGACTTGCAAAGTTGGCCCCTGAATGACGGCAAAACGCAAGTAAAACATTAAGTTACAATCACAATATAGCAGTGGAGATGGAGTTCCAGCTGGAAGTTCAATCAAACCCCTTTGTATGAAGTGAGTGACCACTACTCGTATTTTATTTGGCATCAGACTTCAGAACTTGTGGAGCAGAAAACCAGGGAGAAGACAAAACTTGTGATGGAAATACCTGAAAGATTCAGGAAGGAAACTGGTGGGAAGTGCCCTTCCTGTCCCTGCAGACACTGCACAGCCCCAGCAATTGCAGTGAATAAATAAAAGGCAAGAAAACACAACATATGGATCCTAAACCCACAAACTGCTGGAAGTACAAGAGAGAATAAACCCCCCTCCTGTCAGGTAGAGCAGAGCCTGTGTCAACAAGAATCACACACTCCCACTGTTGCTCAACAGATGTACTTGAACTAGAGATAAGGCACTTCAAACTCCAGGGAACTTATGTGCCAAAGGTGTTGCCTCCTGTGACTCTTTCCATGCAGGGAAGGGAACACCAGGCAGGATTTAGACACCTGATTCTGCAGTAAGTGAGAAAAAATGAGCAAAAGAATTCTTGTCAATACAAGTTATCCAGAGTAGAAGATGGGTGACAACCTTAGAAAGCAAAAGTACAGGCAGAGTCAATACATTTATAAAGTAGAATACAGCAGGTACACTTACCACTGGAGAAAACTGTGAGTAAATCTCTCTCCTGAGGAAGGCTTTAAGCCTATTTTCCTGTTTTCAAACCTATGTCACCAGTGAAGTCCCATAAATGAATATTCTCTTGCAGATAAAGTGGTTGGCTTCAGCTTTTGGCAGCTGCAGGAAGAACAAAATATATCCTGCAAGGTTTTACTCCTGAGAGTAATCTCCTCAAAGAGTGAGGAGAAAGCACAAGCTAAAATCACTTGCACAATCATGTTTCATAACTGTTCCTAGTCTGGTGGTATTGGTCCTTCCTGAGCACAAAAAATGCACAAACTTTTCTCCCTCTTCTACCAAGAGGGGAAAAAAAAAAATCTGCTTATCTTTGGATACACAGAGAGTTTGGAGGAGCTCCAAACAATGGAGCACTGTGTGCCCCACTCATCACACAGACACTGAAGAAAGAGTGTGGCAAAGAATGCACAAAGTATGTAATTACTGTTTCACAAGATAATTCCATTATTAATACATCCCCAAAGATAGCATGCACAGCGCTGCAGTTTAATTAGATGGTAACTGGAGGGGGTTTGAATTTATGAGGTAATAAATATATTTTGGACTAATAAACTCCAAGGCTGAAGTGTTTATTAATCTAGAATATAAAGATTACATAGTTGATAGGAGACGACCTCAGGTTGTGCTGAGATGCCTGTTGTTTATACACTTCAAAATTAATATTTTCCCCCCTTTTGGGAGCTAGACCAGAAAGCCAAGATTGCTGTGGACGGTGCTGAAAAATACCAGAAATTGCCCAACAATTCTGTGTTCTCAAAGGCAAAGGCTACTTAAGTCTCAGCAGATGGTGTGGTTTTAAGGTTTCACCTTTTAATCAATTTATCACCTCCTAAATGATTAAGTACTGCAAATAAACTCCCTTCTGACACTGTCAGTGCCTCATTCTGATGGTAAAAAACACAGATTCCCTTGTAGGATAACCAGAGCCTTTACAAGACTATCAGATCTCTGCTCTGTTTCCCCCAAATACTCAATTCCATCTTTATTTTCTGCTTTTGGATTCACCTGCAAGACCACATAAACAATTTTGGTGTCTCATTGATTTTTTTCTCTCCTCAACATGGTTGTAGAAACTTTTTGCCTAGTGCAGCACATTAAGGATTTGGAAACCAACTGTTGTGAGGATTTATATTCCAAACAGCTGTGCCAGGAAGTCAGAGGAATCAAATGGTCTCATCTATTAACTTGTCCTCAGGTAGTTACAACTAGAGCTTTATAAATTACCACACAGCTCAGTCCATTTAAACCACATTGCTCTGGTATTTTGGAAGTGCCAATGCCTCTCTCAAGCAAGACAGAAGACCAGGTTTGGTTCAGGAAAAAATGGGCATGATTGAAGTCAAAGACCAGTTTTGCTTAAGCCAAAGGTAAATTTAGGCCTGAATTAACTGCAGAGAAAGAAAAAGGAGGAACAAGCTGTGGGATCTTGCAGGTGAATCAAGACTGAGAGTGCAAAGGAACTGTTCCCATAGCTGGCTGAGTGATGGATGCTGGGCAAAACCAGGGGAATCCTGGATGTGCCAAAGGAACTGTGGGGCAGGAAAAGAGGAGGACAGAGGCAAGACCCACCACAGCTTGGATTTATTGGTGAGGAAAAACCCTGCTATGGTGGGTGCCAGCAGGAAGAAAGTATCATCACCAAGGGCTGTAAAGATTTGAGGATATTTAGGAAAATGTTTATTAAGCAGTTTAGGTGATCCAAATAGAATTGGCTGTGTGTTCAGACCGATAACAGGGTGGTTCCACAGGTTCAGGGCAAAAGTTTCAACACTAATTCTTGAAAAGACCCTACAGATAAATCATGGGAGATGACAAAGAACCATTTCCAAAACTCCTGCTTTTTAATTCCCAGGCTTATATCCTCTCACCAACTGAAGCAAGTCACAGAACCAACTTTCCAATATTAAATCTCCAGGCAGTGTGTTATTCATACAGCTTATGGAGATGTCTTTACCCTCTGGAAAAACAAAGTTTAAGAAAAATGGCTCCATCTTTGGGGAACAGTTTAAGTCTCAGGATAACTACATTAGGAAATCTAACTCTATTACTTTCTATCTTACATTTTATTACAAGATTGGTAATAGGAAATTACCAAATAAAATTGGTATTTTACTTGGTAATTTTTTTCCATGGGCCTCGTCTAATATGAAAGATGGTGATCATCAAATTTATTCAAGTTTTCCTGTCAACAACATCATTAACCAAATCCCTCAATTTCAAAGTAAATAAAAGCATCTGGGCTTCTTGCACAGCAAGACTGACTTGCATATTTAAGCCTCATATATAGATGAATCTGCACTGGACCAAATTTGCATATTAATGAAGGACTAATTGCTCTTTGCAGTCAATTTTATGCAGATGAATTTACTCCTCTCAGTACAATTTTCATAATGTTCAGAAAGAACCAAAAAATGTAAAACTTTGTAAAAGTACACAAATGTTAGACCATCAAGGAAGAAATATTCTAATGGCTTCCAACAGCTTTACATTAAATTGTATATAATTCATCTTTTATACTGTTGCTTTATTTTAACAGCCTCCCACAAAGAACAGAACAATCCATGGAATAACTTCAGCCTATTCCCCTTCCTCAGTTTCAAATTTTAACAGCTTGTAATAACACATTATATGATCCAGTTTCCAGCTGGAAGGATGGAGCCTGAATTTTTAGGAGAAGTTAAATTTGCTAAACAGGAATTTATTTGCTCCCAGTCATCCTCATGCCACAGGACAGTTAGGACAGAGTTTGTCCCACACATTTTAAGGTGGTTTCTCTCCAGTTTTGCACTATTAAGGAAAAAAGGCCCAAATCCTTGTGTCTCCCCTGAGGTGAAGTACAAAATACCAAAAAAAGGACAGAAAAGTTCATGGGAAAGAAAAACATCAATAAATGCTGAGGAGAAAATGATAATATTAGGGGGGTAAAGGGTAAAAGATATGGAAGTAGAAGAGGAATGGAAGTGGAAACGGAAGGAGAGAAAAATGATGCTTCAATGTGTTTATTCAGGTCTGGCTGAAAAGAAAAGAAGGATTTAGGAGAAAGTTCAAGGGAAAGTAAACAAATAAAAGAAAAAATGCAGCCACAATGTAGCCACAAAAAAGAAAAAGAACGGGAAAGATAACAAAATAAGAAGTAAATGAGAATCAGATAACACATGATACATGAAGAAACAAATAAAAGAAAATACAAACCCCACAGTTTTTCCTAATTCTGCCAGAACAGAAGGGCAGAGTTAGTGGGAATTCATCAGGAATCTGAATTTGCATGTATAGCCTTCCTCCTGCCAAAGAAAAGAGCCTTATTTTAACTGTGAAGACTGATAACCATAATATTTATATGTATCATAAAATCACCTACAAAAGACCATTTTAATCAGAAAAGGAATTGCATAAAAGGAAGTTCCATCCTTAAATGACTTGGAGGCCTTTTGTACAAGGAACATGGGAATACAGTTCATGCTCCCCACATCTGCCAGATCTTTGATTGCATTTTCTGCCCTTCTCTGCAGCTTTTGCTGTTGAAACATCTCCTTTTTGAGGCAGAGTATTCACACAGCTATATGATGGGTTTATAGTGGCACCAAGAAATCTTTTGTGTTTTTATTCTATTTCTTCCCTCATGTCCTTCTATCCCGCTTTCTGGACCACGCTGAGCTTACAGATCTCCTATGATCCCCATGATTTGGTTCCTGAGAAGCAACAGTTCATAAACAATATTTCATTATCAAAACAAAATAATCTCCAGAATGAACATCTTTTGATCAAGCTGTTGAGTTCTTCCCAAAGAAGAATCAGAAATTCTGCCAGGAGGTCACTTTACCATCTCTCCTGGTCTTTCCCACCTTGATGACAGAAGCCACAGCATCTGCAGAATTTGTTTGGGATAAATTCACTCCTCCATAAGCAATAAAGGCAATGGTTTGATGGAAGCAAGATCCCATTACATGGAGAAAAAGGGGAAAAAAGGCTTTAGGGCAGAGAAGCTGGCAGAAAATATCAAACCAAGGGGAAGGACAAGGAAAATGACAAGAAGCTTTCACTAACACTCAAAAAAAACCAAAAAAACAGACCACAGAACAAAGACAGAGTTATAAAATAATACCAGTAATAATTGGAAAAGAATGACAAATACTCCACCAGGAAAATATTGGAATGCTACTGCTGAAGAATTCTCATGGAGGAAACAGGACTCAGTTCAGCTGGTCAGCCTGGAGGTTTGGCTTTTAAAAGTTATCTGACAACAAATTACAGCTCTTTGTGAATACTTTGAATTCTGGATTCTTAATTCAAACTGTTTCCCTATTTTGCTCACAGAGGAGAAGGAAGGGAAATGTATCTCCTTTATAATTGCTGTACATTTGCAAACCTGCTCTGGGCACTCCCCCTCTTTCCCCAAAAATGTCTGGTTCAAGTGATTAACGCTGTGTGAATGTAAACAAAGATAATTATTCAAACAAGAACAAGATGTTCCACCCAAAATGATTTGCTTTCCAGTGGCTGAGATGCCATCAACAAAGGTTAACCTGACCAGATTTAATTAACCACTTAATACAATAATAAAGATGCATAAATAATGGAGGAGGGAGCCCACAGAGGTAACAGTGAATCCATCAAATCCCCCCAGCAAGCACAAAGTCTGGGCTGTTATCATCTCATTACACTCATCTAAGAATTCCTAAGTTTTTACATCCACTAGGCACAGTTTTGCACTTGTCTATGTGGAACTTGATTAATAGATGGTTTTTATTATTATTAAAGAAACAGAAAAAAAAAGCAAGAAACTCCATTCCTAAAATTTGATGATAAAATGAACCCAGTGATGTTTCTTAGTACTGTGCTTCAAATTCATAGATTAAGTCAACTGGTTTGTACAGGTTATTTGAGGAGTACAGGAAAATAAATTACTATTTCCTCATATATAAATATATATATATAGAGAGAGATATCTGACAGACATTTTCAAGACAGAATTACTATATTCAGTGAAAAAAATAGTCTTATTCTGGAATATTCCTTAGTAATGAAACAAAAGCTTTCTATTACAACAATAAAGTAATTTGCAATTTCTCCATAAATTGGGAATACTGCAAAATATTTTACATTTCAGAGAATGTTAGGAAATATTATTGGCCCTGGATCACTGGATAATGTATGCAGCACTTGCTGGTTGAGGCAGGCTGTACTCAGAGTGTTACCAAATAATGAGTATTAAAGAGGAGGACTGGGCATCAGCCCTTCAATTTTCTCTCAGTAAAGTTTAAACATCCCTTAAAATAAACAACTGAGTGCAAACCAACAGATCTGCTATTGATTCATTCTGTTCATAAAAAAGTAACAACATCGTGGTAAATTCAATCTAGTCAATGAGAAGTTTATGAGCCTAAATACATCAAAAGGGCAATGAAAGCCAATATATAGAGATTAAATAACAATCTGTGAGGAAAAGACACCCAACTTTCAATTCCAGGGCAGTGGAATCATTTCCTGATGAAAAATAGGGTTTGAATTGTTTCAGAGGACACTGCGGCCATTTGCCCATTTTAACAGCCTGGAAGTTCACAAGGGAAGATTAACTTATAATTTAAGTGAAGTGGATCTCAAAGTTTTTTGATTAAAATCTCCATTTCTCTGCCTCCTGGCAGTGCCAATATTGCTGGAACAGGACATCAGCTGCAACGCCAGCGACTCTGGAATGCGCTGCCATAAACCGTAAATCAGCTTTGTCCTACTTTAATATTGGTTTAACAATAAAAAAAGAACTTTGATGTTTAATATTTAAATAGTACAATTATCCCTTCAGAACTGAGCCCAGAAGGACCCTTCATGGGTACACAGTGTGCAACAACAATGAAGGGAATGTGGTTTTGCACCACGAAGAGGCTTTGATTTGTAGGACCCAGCTGAAAGGTGAATTTGTGTGTGCTGAGGAGATGCCCCAGGGACCCTGGAGCAGGGGAAATGCTCTCCCAGCCTGCCATGGACAAAACTGAACAACAGAACTCAAACACTGTCAGAACAGGGAGCCGTGAACAACATCCATGACAGGGATTGTCCCCAGCTGCCCGTGCTGGTGCCTTGGTTTGGAAAGCCAGGCACAAGGGTGGCTTTCTCCAGCAGTGTTCTGGAAGTCAAGGTTAGGGCAAGTAAAGGCTCCCTTTCCGTTTTCCTCTCCTTCCTATCTTTTGTCACTTCAGGGTGAGTGAACACAGAAAAATGTCAGTTTTAGGGAGGAACACTTTAATCATGAGCTAAGTATTGTCCCTGAACAGCGAAGGAGGAATGTTCAGATGGCAATTTTCCTGTTTTGGGGGAAGGTCAGAGAGGAAGTCCTGCACCTGCACCGCACCCAGGGGGTTCAGGGTGATTGTGAGTGCAACTGCCCATTCCTGCCAAGCTTGAGGACTCTGCTGTGCCCAGCAAGGGGATGGCCAGTGTGTCTAGACAGGGCAGGATCCGTGGATTACATGGATTACACGGCTGGAGCACACATATGCAGGCACTTGTGAGGAACAAAAGCACAGAGCTATTTACTACCTCACACAGATGGGTAAGTCCACTCTGGAGATCTCTGCAGACTTGTGAAATCAGGATGACGTGTCTGGAATTCTTCCTCTCCTCTCCAGTGCTGAAGTAACTCAGGCAAATGCAAGTTGGCAGCTCCTTTAAAGACTCCAATTTACCCATTTTACATAATAACTTTCAGCTGCATTAAACACAAACACACAAAAAACCCAGGTAGCACCAACAGTGAAATCTAAATTTGGATTACTCATGGAGAAAACACACAAAGTCTGAGTGATTTTGCAATTAAATCAGAAGCAAACTGAACTAATTTTTGCACTAAGCTGGATTGTCCATGAAACACATCAGTCTGCACCCAGAGGGAAATTATAGGAGCAAAGATCTGCACTTCCTGAGGCAACTGAGGAATGGCAAATGCATCCACACACCTCTAGACCTACTGGCTCCTCCCAAATCCAGAAAAATCCACTCTCCTGGGGCATTATAAACCCCTTCTCAGAAAGGCCCAGCCAAAAGCAAAGTACAGATTGCTGTATTAAAGATCCTCTTATTCCAGAGCTCCTGCTGAGTGTTTGCCCCATCCCCGAGTGCGTGGCTGTCCCACTCCTGGGATATTCATTTATTTGTTGCTGGGCATAAGAAAACCTGAAATCATAACTCCCAGTTTAGATTCATTTGGTATTTCAATTCCCCATCTAAATTTTAATAAACACTTTTACTTCAGTGTTGCATGTTATCATCATTAATTACTTGGAGGAATACACAAAATAGAAGCTCTATGGAGCAACTGAATGTAAAAATATTTACTTAGAAACTTTCATTTCTTTTTCTCCAAACTGTTAAAAAGAACGTACAGACACAATAACAGAAATATGAGGTGACAGAAGAGAATGGGCCAGATCCTTGTGAATCCATTTTACCAGGCACATAAAACTAAACTGGCCTCAGCTTGATGTAACTGATCTATCTCAAAAATGAACGCTAGACATGAAATGGCAAAAAGGCTGGTGAGCCAAATTTATCTTATGGGTTTGGGGTTTGTTTTTTTTCCTATTATTCCCTTTCTATATTTTCAAAATATTCCTTAATGCTTTTGCCTTTCAGAAGGAAATGTAAGTCTCTCAAAATAATATTTACAAGCTGAGCTGCAACATCCTCCATGGTAATTCAGTGTGGCTGTTTGTTACTCTTTGTGAGGAATAGTTCTGCTTGAGCTCTCCACAGAGAAGAAAACAACTCTGTTTTCCTGATATACTTCAGATTCAAATTATTGAAGTGCAGGATGGAGAAATGAATTAGATAAAGGCATGGGAAATGTGTAATTCATACCTGGCTGCTGTGATGAGCTCGCTGGTAACTGATAAAGCTGTGAATGTTAAAAGAACTTTAATGAGAAATGATATTGACCTAAGTGCCAGTGTTATCAGCACTACTGCATTTAAAATAAATTAAATTTAAAAATATTTAACTTGCACTTCAGCAGTGTCCACTGACAAATATTTAGTTTAATATCTACCTCAGAGTTCCATTAAAACACCTTTAGATGAGAATATCAAAAGCAATTTCCATTTTAGTTTCCTACAGTCCTATAACTTTTTATGCTCTTATAACTAAAAACAATTTCAACTTCTTTCCTCTGTGTAACTAATTCAAAGACAGAAGTAACACAAATTTTTGCTACCTCCTCTCTGAATTGACAACATTGTTTCTGTGCAGCCTCTCAGAAAGTTTCCAGCTGCAAACAACAGTGTCCAGAGCAGAGTGGGTGTTATTCCTGGTTATTGTTGGAAGAAACTCAAACTATAAAGTAACTCTCATGATTAGGATCAACTATCAATAATCATCTATTTTTAAGTGCAGCATCCTATAAATCCTCCTAATCAGTAAACTAGATGTCTTCCTTTTTAGCAAACAGTCCCCAGCCTCCCTCCTTATTTATTTCCCTGAATTCAATTATGTTTGCACCTGCTGGCCCAACCACCTAAATGACAGGTTCTGGATGGAAGGGAGAAGCTGGGCCATAAACAATAATTTCATTATAGTTCAATTTAAAGTATTTGCCTGCACCTATTTTCTCTGCTTTATGAAGAATGTTGATGCTGTTTCCTCCTCTGTGGCTCTGCTCTCCTGTCAGGAGATGCAGCAGCACCAGCAAGAATTTCACACTGCTCCCAATCTATCCTTCACTGCTGACTCCATAGGAATCAAAGCTGAAATTTTCCTGCAGGGGAAGGACCATTAGGATAAAGAGGGAAGGAGTGATGTCCGAGTCTGGGCTGAAAAACTGATAAAAGCAAAAAAAAAATATAGTTGGTTGGACTAAAAGGGACTCTTTGTAAAATAAAGGTTAGGAAATATTTCTTTATAATGCAAAAAAAACCAGAATTACTTTTGCCATGAAAAGCTATGGAGGAGGAGGTATTCCTGATGGTATTTACCTGCCACGGGACTTTAAAATCCATCTACTGCCTAAATCAAATCAGTTATTTTTCCAAAAATCTTCCTGAATTAAATTCAGTCTCTGGATGAAACATCCTGAAAATTTGGGAATGGAACCTAAGCCATTCACTGCCTTGAGGGATTAAACAAGATAGAGGTAAATCTCAAACTGTGGATGTTGAAACTCAACAACATCCAAACCATCACAGCTCCACAGCTCAGGTGTTCAAAGAAACCCACCCACATTTGCTCCCATCATCTAAAACACAATATACCTTCAAAATATGTTCTGGAGCTGTTCCACCTTGAATGTTAAGTCAATATTGGGCAGAAATATCAATTTACCATATTTATCTCACAATGAATAGTGATTTGGGTGAGTGTGTAAAATTGGATTGTGTATAAATTGAAACAAGTAACCAAAGGGGAGGCAAACTGGCAGCTAAATCCCTGAGAGAGGAGCCTTGGAGAGAGGAACTGTACAGCATTTTTATGTAACGTGGGGAAATTGTGCAGCATGGGAGTTTTGAATGTTAATTCTGCAGCTGTACTAAATCCAGTGTGTCAGACTCTGTCTGCAAGCAAGCCAGATTGAAGGAAGCACATTTTTACTGCAGCATTGGAGGCTGAAAAATGGTTAACTTGGTTAAGTTCACCAGGAGGAAGTTTATATAGGAGTCTAAGATGAATTCCAACATTCCTTCAGCAGTGTTTCACTTCAGAAGTAGTTCTTAGTTAAACAGTTAAGTACTTCTCTAAGTATTCTTTCATTAATTCTTTCTATTAATGAAGAAAAGCATGGCATGAGCTAGAACTCTTCAATTAAGATAATCATTATCATAAACAGATGTTTTGTGTGACAGTTTGAAGGATATGGGTGTGCTGTGATTTAGTTCAGAGATTTTAGTTCATCTGAAGACTCCAATTAAATAACCTCACCCTCATCTCTAATTGTACCAATCCCAAAATCACCATTGTGAGGGACAGAACTGGAGGTGTTTGGTTTTGTTTAGTGACAAATGTAAACAAGCTGCGGAGGACAGGGGCTGAGTAGAGCAGGCAGGAGCAGGGTACGTGGCAGTGAGATAACACACGGGGCTGAACAAGCACCCCGTTATCTCCTTGCAGCAGACACAGGAGCTGGGCCTGGCCCTCACCCACAGGCTGCACACAAAGGTTAAAAGCCATGGATCAACTTCTAATAAACCTCAACCTCTGGAAATAACACACAGCCAGCTGTGATAGAAATAGGAAATGCAGAGGGGGGAAGTTCTCCCGTGGAAATGAACTTGTACGTTTGCAAATGTGGTCTTGTCAACTATAAGGATCTAAAAATTCATCTCTGCATTTCCTCCCAAACCATACAAGCCTGGCCACTGTGTTTTGACTTAACTGAAAAAATGGTTGTTAGAGATTATTTTTGTTTTGGGAAACAATTTTGAGAGTAAGGAGTACTTTAATTTCACTTAACCTTATGAATTAGTGTCTGTGGCCTAAGTTTTACAGCCTAATTTTACAGACACAAGCAATTGCTTTGAAGTTTGGTAAGACATTTAGTCACTTGACCCTTTCAAGCAGAAAAAAATCCTTTTCATACTTGTAAGGTGTTATAGGCATAATCTGGATAATCTTATTACATGACAAACATGGTGTGACTTGTGGATAACACTTCCTAATAAACAAACACACCTCTATTAAAACAAAATCTTTTGTTAGAAAAGAAGCAGAAAAGCTCCCATATGCTTAAGAGAATTTTAAATATTGTCACCAAGCTAAAAACAGCAAGTAAATATTAACTCTGTGAAGTGCAAAACAAGTTTTATTGACCCGTGAGGTAAATATTGACTGAAATGAAGCAAATATTTATGTGCTGACGGTAAGGGGATGAATCCCCGTCACCACAGCAAACAAGATTTTGCCTACTACATTTCTGGGTTTGTATTTATTCCAAAAGGTCTGAAAGGAGATATTTCCTTTTCCAGACATCTGCTTTTTAAAAACAAAGCTGTCTTTCCTCAGTGACTAAATTGGATGTGCATCCAGAGGGCTGGAATATTGTACAACATACAGGTTTGACAAATTGCTTTCAGACAGAAAACTCACTTAACTAAAAGCTGACCAGACAACAACATCCAAGACCCCTCTCTGATCCCTAAAAAGGTAAACAGAAAGTTAAATTCCATTTTATGAGTTATGTTAGAAGATTAATTTGGGTTTGGAACATAAAATACATTGCTGCATACCACACACATAGTGAGATTGCTAGGGCTGTCCTGTACAGGGCCAAGAGTGGGACTTTGATGATCCCAGTGGGTCCCTTCCAACTCAGGATCTTCTGTGATTTAACAAGGAAAATACTGAATAATTAAGGATATAACTACTAGCAGGTACTACAAATGGAATATAAATTAACAAACTCATCTACTCCTTCCTGGTAAATCCACTCATGTTTACACACGAGAATTCACTGTTCAATTGAACGATTCACAGGGGGATTCACACGTTCAGATGAGCAAATTAGAGGGGAAAAAACCCTAATTTTGAGAAACTTCAAAGATCCTATTGAAAATTCTGGCACCTTTAAGGACACCCATTAGAGAATACCAACGTCATGATCATTACATCTTCTGACCTAAATACCTCGGTAATGGTCTAACAGCAGCAATTAACACACACCTCCCGAAATCCTTGAACAGCTGAATAATTTATGAGTCACTGGATTTAACAGATCCTCCAGTGTCACTACAAGAAAAGCCCAGTTCAGGAAACAGCTTCTCCACTTGGTTCTGATGACCACGGGAATCGCTCCTTCCTGCAGATAAAGACAGAGGCTGAGCACCCTCCTGTGCAGGGAGCAAAAACTACAGCTGCCCTTTGTGGCTCCGCTGGCTGATTCTCATTCAAGGCTTTATCTTTGCCTAAAAAAACCCCAAAGACTCCGGGATCTAATTCAGCAGCTTTAGAACAATTACATGACAGCACTGCAGTGGAATTACTCTCAGTTTAGAATGACTTCACAGGAATGAACACGCTGCTGTACACAGAGGGCTCGTAAGATTTCTGGAAACCTCAGGGAACGGGGTGATGTCATTGCAATACAAAAATATCTGCTTCGAATTCCTTGCGAGTCTCCTTGACAAAGCTTAGAGGATCAGAGTTCAGCAGTGAAACTCAGCCATCACCTCAGGGATGATTAGAGGATGACTAGAGCCCAGAACTGGGCTCTGTTCTTCACTGTCTCAGATACAGGAGCACAGGAGCTGTTTTCTTGTGCTGGAAATACGAACTGAAGTCAGGGTTTGTAGAGACGCAGGAGACAGGTTTTAAAGATGGAGCACTCAAAGCTCAGAAACATTCGAATTCTAAAGGTTATTCGAGCTTCTTGGCAGGACTTTCAAATCCTTCAAACAGTTTAAACTAAACCCTCTTAATTTTGCAGAAGTCTTCCATACTCAAGCAGCATTTTGGGTAAAATGAAGACAAACCAATAAAGCCTTTGAATATTCAGGACATTCTGCTATTCTACAGGCTCTCACCAAAAAACCCATTTTTTTACCATATCATTAACTAAAATTGCTTTCCCTGTATCTGAGATCAGCTCCTTTAAATTGCACCACAGATGATGCTGCACACCTCATTTTAAAGCATCAGCTCCTTCTGATGAAAAAAGGTGATACAAAAGGTGGAGACTGTAACCCCTTAACCTGCTGAGGTTTCTGCAGAGCTCCTTCAGGACGCAAAATATGTTCTTCTAATATTTCTGCCTATAAAACAAGCTCTCAGCAACTTCTAGGACAGAGTCACTGTTGCTGCAGAGGGACACACTGAGCTGCCAGGGCATCCCAGGCAGAGTCCCACAAGGATCAGAGTGTGTTCCAATGTCTTCATGCACTGTACAACCCCAGGAAAAGCAGGTACACACTGGTGGAAAGTGCTGATTGCACTAATTAAGGAGCTACCACCTGTTCCTAGGGGGATGAGAAAGTCTGGGATACTTCTCAGTGTATAAACACCTGAAAATATGCCTGGGCACTCTACGAAATTGATTGGCATCCTGGGAGTAGCAGCCAAATAAAGATTGGTAAATTCATCACTAGGTATTCCATGACCTAATGTGTCCAATGCCCATGGGAAAAGACTTCTAATTTTCTGTGAATAATCTCCCAAATCTCTCTTGTGTCAGGAGTTACTAAATCCAGAGGGTCATTAATGGCACTAGGAAAACATACCTGTTAAATAACAACATCTCTGAAGAGTTACACACCTTCTAATGAGCTGTGAATTGGAGATAAATCAGCAAGTGACCTGCATGAGCAAACACCATTGATTAATAAGCTGCTACGAATTAATTTCGTATTTTCAGTGCATGTGGCAATGAGAAACAGTTTGAGAACAACGTGGATTTAAAGCTACATTTGTGCTTTAATGCATTTTATAATTACAAAAAAGAAACAGCTGAACAAATCTTTTATATTTATACACTTCCAAGCGATGTACAGAAGGCATGCATAATTTCCAATCATAAAACACTATTTAAAAATAAAAGATTTATAATTGCTTTCCCTGATTTGAGAAGCAAATTAAGATTTTTTTTTCACATTGTCCTTCATAATCCAAACACGATGCAAGTGACTGACTGAGCAAAGAGTGGGAGAATGAACAATATGGCACAGCAGAAGCCAAACACAACAGGTTTGTGTTATCCTTGGAAGGATGGGGACATGGCCATGAAATTCTTTGAGTGCCTCCTGCCAGGCATCTGAAATCTGCATTGGTGCTGCTACGGAGCAGTATTGGGCTAATTAGACAGAAAAATTACACAAATGAGAAAGATCTGAGTTCAGAGGGCTTACAGGAACAGGAGGCTGTGGGTATGTTTAATACTTATCTGTAATAACCAGCCCAAGTTTCTTCCAATCCATCAACCACAGCCTGAGCAAAACACAGAGGATAAGTAACCTGAACTTTCCAGTCAGGAAATTCTAGGCACAGTTTCCAAAAACATCATAAAAGTAGACCAAACTGCCTCCCCAAAACCTACCTCCAAGAGACACAGAGATGCAGCCAGCGTTTTCAGCTACTTCCTTCAAAATAAGAGAGGTTTGTTGTTAGATGGTGTCACCAAACACCAGGCCACTTAACTCTTCCAAACACTTAGTTTTCCACTTCATAAAATCTACATCTAAGGGTCTATCCTTTCCCTCTCCAGGGCTTACTGACCCCACACCATTGCTGTATGTAAACTTTGGAATTAAACCAGCATTTCTGTTCTAACTCAAAACAACACAGCACTGATTTTTCAAAGCTGCTCAGATATTAGTCCCGCTTTCCGTGTGAGCTGCATACCTAAACACTTTTTCTAGAAAAATATCTGAGCCAGGGAAAACAGATGCCATTTCTGGACGCAAACTAATTTATTCAAGAGCATATTTCAAAAGAAAACCTGTATCTATTTCATTCCAAGCCTCTCCCAAGAGCTACAGCAGCATTAACTAGGGCAGCGCTTTCCTCAGGTTTCCTGGGAGGCAAAGCCAATTTCCAGACAGCAGGACTCCCTTAATCGCCACCGACAAGTAATGATACCTCGGTACACGTACATTTTTTATATATATATCCCTTCATTTCCTTCCTTATTATTGCCTTCCAAGATTAATTTTAATTGAGGCTTTCAATAAAAAACAACAGGAACCTCCCCCCTCGTTTTGGCGGGGTTGAGGCTGAGGGGAGACGCCCCCCCCCTCCCCTCACGGGCCATGGCGGGGCGAAGGCCGCGACGTTGCCACAGCAACGCCCAGCTCGGAGCCTTCCTCCTCTTCCACTCCTTCCTTCTTCTCACTCATGTCCTTCCTCCTCCTCCTCCCCTCACGGCTCCTCCTCTTCCTCCCCCCGCCGCGCCGTCTCCCACCCCCTCGGCCCCGGCGATGGCGGCGGGCGGCGGGCGGGAGGCGCCGGGCGCCCCATGAGGTACCGGGGAAGGGGCGGGAAAGGGGCCGCCCCCAGCGCCTCCTCACAGCGGCAGGGCAGCCAGGGGGACACGGGGACGCGGCTCCCGCGGTGCTCAAGGTGCTCCCTCACATTTCCCTTCTCATTGCGGGGGTCCCGGCCGTGCAAACCCACCCGAGGGGGTCCCGGGACAAACCTTCCTGAGGAGCTCCCGGAGGTTCAAACCCTGCCGGGGGTCCCGGCGAGCTCCCGGAGCGCGGGGGGAGCAGCGGCCCCGGGAGACACGGGGAATGTTCCGAATCTTCCAAGGGGCCTTTCTCAAGAGCCTTATTTTAGCTAATATTTGAGGGGGGACAACAAAATCTGGGTGCGTGCGG
The DNA here is from genome assembly GCA_013397075.1 of Rhabdornis inornatus. Lineage (NCBI taxonomy): Eukaryota > Metazoa > Chordata > Aves > Passeriformes > Rhabdornithidae > Rhabdornis > Rhabdornis inornatus. The sequence goes on from VWZS01000704.1 coordinate 579,352, forward strand.
GAGTCTTCTCTGAAATCCCATTTAATAACTCGGTGATTTGAAAGTTTGCTCGGCGCAGTGCCAGGGGAGGCTGCGATTCTGCAGCTCCGGCTTTTTAAACACCGAGCTGTCAGTTCTTGCAGAACGCGGCCCCAAAACACCAAGTGCAGCGCAAATGAGGTGCCTTTTTTATGCCTTCCCGTAAAAATATCCCTCACTAACGCTTTTCACACAAGGCAATTCCATCCCCACTTCATCGGTTTTATTGGTGTGCAAAAAAATGCAGAACGAGAATTTTCGTTGCTTTGAAGTATGATGTCATCTTTGGGCAACAAAAAAAATAGTAGTAGTAGGAGCAGCACTTGTAAATATTAGTAAGTTCTCATATTCATGTGTTAAAGTGGTTTCTACTCTTTAATGTTACCTTCTTTTTAAAGGCTAAAGAATTTGAGGTTTATGTGAAAGGATCCAGAACTTCTTGCTGTGGAAAACCAATTTTGCTTTGTTTTTGTATCCTCAGTGAACCTATCTGTGAAAAAAATAATTTCAAAGAGGAATCTCTGTTTGAACAATAGGATTATATTCAAATTCTCAGTGTTTCAATATTACTCCATAGTGACAAGTATTGTGTCAAATTCGGCTTCCAGGCATTCTCCAAAATCATTACTCTGATGTCACACCAGTCCAAAGTTGATTTAACCCTATTTGATCCGAGTAAAGACTCACAGAGAAGTGAAAAACTGCCCAGAAGACAACCAAATGATGCCAAAGGAAAGATAAATCAGACCTCATTTGGCTGCATTTCATTTTTCACTCTTTTAAATGCTTCTTAGAAAATGGCCTAACCTGGTTCTGCTCCCTTCCCCAGACAGGATAATCTCATTAATCTCATAATGGCCCTCAGTTTTGAGCACGCACTGGCTTTTTACTGGACGTGTCTGAACCAGTGCTCACCAATTAATGGATGCATGGAAATGTACTCCCTTCTTCCTTCCCATCAGTGTTTGCTCCTTTTCTGGCCCACTGCTGTTGCTATTTTGGTGAAATTATGCAGCACTCCCAAGATCTCTCCTGTACAAGCCAGTGCTGGTCTCCTGTCCAGGAGCTTTGCTGTTCTGATTCACACTTTTAGCTGATCCTAAGGCAGCCAGGTCACTGCAGGCTGGGAGATCTGCACATGGAGGGAAGGAAATTATTTTAATATGGGACACGGGAGATTGTGCTGCAAAAATGGGGTGTGAACAAACTCAGGATCTCGGAGAATCTTGCCTTCATGCACTCGCTCAGTACAACCTATTGGGTTTTTATTTTGCTGAACTATTTATCTCTTTCTTGAACCGTTCCTGTCTGTATCCCGTTCTAGGAGACACAAATCAGAAAAACCTCCAGGAGCAAAGCCCACCATGCAAGCCGACTGCGCCTATCTGCACAGCACGCAGGGCAGCGGCGATGGCTCCTCCTCGCCCAGGCTGTCAGCAGAGAGCTCCTGCCACCCCAGCACCGGCGACGTGCGCATCCAGCTGGGCTCCAGCGCGGGGGAATCCAGGGACAACGCGACCTCCCGGGCCTCCAGGCCGGGCTCCCAGAGCCGCTCCCACGGGCACGCCCATGGGGAGGCAGGAGGGCTCGAGGATGGCGCTCCGGAGCCGGAGGAGCAGGGAGGCAGCTCCCTGTCGGAGCTGCGCTACCTCCTGCAGTGGCTGCACAAGAGCCTGCCCTACCTCCTGATCCTGTGTGTCAAACTCCTCATGCAGCACATAACCGGTACAGTACAACAAACTCAGCTCGGAGGGAACAGACCCTCCTCCCCTCCCCCTGCCAAGAAATATTCTAATAACCATGCCTGAAATGTAATTCAATTTATTTTTAGCTTTATTTTTATTTGCTTTATTCATCAGAAAGAGAGATTTACTAAACTACATTTCAGTGGCTTCTGTTTCCTTTGCTGGCATATGTACAATGTGCTTAATTATCCTGGCTTGAGAGTCTGAGCTATTAATTCTAATTACAAAGACATATTAGAAGTGGCTGCTTTTTAACCCAGTTCAGTGGTATTTTTTTTTTCCTTTTCATGTTTATAACTGATCCTATTTTCCTAATAGGCATTTCTCTTGGAATTGGGCTGCTAACAACTTATGCGTATGCAAACAAAAGCATAGTAAATCAGGTTTTTCTCAGAGTAAGTATCACCCTATGCAACAAAATTCTTTTAAGTTAAGCAAGACTTAAACAAGTTAAACCATTTTTGAAAGAAATGTGAATGGAGATGGTGTTTTATTTACTTAATAATATTAGGTATCCAGATGGAAGTAAAGTCTTAATGCTTCTGTACAGGGGAACTTCTCAGATAACAAGGTTTGCAAAATTCCCCTCTGACTTCAACTACTGAAATCACTTTTTTGGAAGTTATGGATTAACTTCTTAACTATATTTGTGGGATGAAATAGCAGTTGACAGTTTCAATTTTCAGCTCTGTGTTCACTCCCAAAGGGAAACCTGTTGTTTCTTCAGAGTGGGCTGGGATTTGGTTGTCTTTAGAAAAAACCATGGTACACCTAGAAATTGGTAGGTTGAAAATACTAAAATTACTGCTTTACCTTTCCATTGAGTTCTCCTATTTTATGGGGTCTAAACCCCCTAAGATAAAGTCCTCTGGTAGTAACTGCTGGGCTGCAACAGACTTGGTGTTTGGGATGTCTTTCAGCAGTGATTCTGAGGCAAGGACTGCAATGTGTCTTTACACTCCCCTTGCAGGAACGGTGCTCCAAGTTGCAGTGCACTTGGTTACTACTCTACCTAAGTGGATCATCTCTCCTCTTGTATTACACCTTCCACTCTCAGTCCCTGTATCACAGGTAAGTAGAGAAACAGCTCTACCCCGCCATAAAGTACTCAGACATGAACTGGGGACACTTTATCTGCTGTTTTTCTTTAATTGTGGCATTGGTTTCTCTTTCACTTTAATCTCCATTCCTCCCCTTCTGCCAAATTTAACAGGTGCTATCCTTAAAAACAGTATGTTGGAATTTCCTAGACTCCATACTTGATTTAATGGCACTACTGTACCACAGAGAACATTCCTGGCTTTGATTCCCAGCTCTGACCCTCGGGAATACCAAACGTGGCATCCTGGGGCTCTGTGCAGTTTATGACTCCAACTGATTTTTCCCCCCTTGACCATTCTGTAGCTGCAGCCTTGGCTGGAAATCAAAGGCTAAATGCCAAACTGAAACAGCAAACTGAGCTCTGGAGGATGGGGGCTGTGATGAAGATACAGCAAAGAAGGTTCCAAGATGGAAAAGTTGTCAGAGATCCTCAGTGATCCATTTACAAGGAGCAGTTCATTTTCTTAGTAAATGTTTTCCCTTGGTGTAAACCAGGTTTCCTTTTTTAATTAAGCCTGCTGTGATAATCTCAGGTTACAGTTTCCTCTAGATAGGGTGCTCCAGTAACTTCTGATACTTCTTTTTGTAGCTTAATCTTCTTAAGCCCCACTGTGGATTTTATGAACTTTTGGGAGGTGCTTTGGATTGTTGGAGTCACAGACTTTATTCTGAAATTCCTCTTCATGGGCTTGAAGTGCTTTATTCTCCTGGTGCCTTCTTTTATCATGTCCTTTAAATCCAAGGTAAGGAAACAAGCTGTAGTTTTGATCCTTGTGAAGATTCTCTTATGGTAAAAGTAACTAATTATTAAATTCTACCCAGACAAAAATGTTTAATTAAATGTCTGTATATAATACACCATGGGCAAGAAAACCCTGTGGATTTCATGTTCTTCTCTGCTTGGTGCTAAAAAAGGTTTTCAGTCTGATCAGAAACAATTGTTTGTATTATATCATTGGATAAATGGGTTTATTTCTGTCTCCAAGTTGGGGGTTGAAGCAAACCTTTTATTTTCTGCTCTGTAGGAATGTGTACACGGGCAGTTGGCCTGGAGCAGCTGGAGCACAGCAAATTTTGCACATGCTCAACAAGAACTGTCAAGATTTTCAGATCTGCACATGCAAACAGCTGGTTTTTTCTGTCCCTCCAAAAATAATCCTGAATTTTCTTTGTTGTTAATAAACTTAAGGAATATTTGTGTCAGATCAAGGAATTTGATTCATAGCTTAATTTTTCAAATCAGTGAGGCTTAATAATTTTCTCAGAAGCTTACACTCACTAGTGGTGTATTTATTTTTATCTGCTTCCCGAGGTGAGGCAGGCAAAACCAATTACATTTTATCTTAAAATTGCAATTACTAGTGCTGGTTCAGAAGAAATAAATTAGCAAATTCAGTTTGATGTGGTAGCATTTGAACAGGATGTTTTGGGACCTTTTTATCCCTTATAATGTACCAGAACAAGTTCTTCTGAGGTACAAGTGGCTTCTCTAAATACTGATTTATAATCAAGATCTCTGTTTTTTTTTTTTTTTTTACAGCTAGTGATGTAACATGCAAAAAAGTTATTGAAAATTCCATTATACCAACTAGGGCTAAATTAAAGAAGGAATCTGGTCAACAGTGGCAAATTATGGCATTATCCAGTGTACATTATAGAAAGAGTTATAGAGAGTTATAGAAAGAGAAATAGAGTTTTAAGAAAAACTTACTTTATTTCCTTAAAAGCTAAGCTAAATATTTATGATTTTACATGTACACACACAGTGTTCTGTGCAGGACACTTGTGTTTTGTTATTCACTAATTTTTTGGGTCACTGAACTCTGGTTACCTGTTGAGTCCAGCTCTCCTTTTGCTTCTCTCCTGGCCCCCCAGTTTTTATATTACCCCATTCTTAAAGCAGTTTATTATCAGAGGATAAGAAATAAGTTTTTTAGACAGACACAAAACTGTTTACAAGAAAAGAATTTGTAAATATTAACAATTAATAGCTATAATTGTTTGTTACTAAAAGAATGTGCCTTATTCTCGCTTTTTAAGCCTGAGTGCAGGACACAACTCTGGCTCATGACAAGCTGATCTCTGTGATCAAATTTGTGTTATTCTCCTTTTTCATGTAACTTTACTTTTTTTAATGCTTATGAAATTAAGTCTGACAGCCTTGTTAAGTAGGTAGGCATCTGCCAAGCCATCCCAATTCAGCCTACAATTTGATTTTCCAACAATCAATTCTGCTCCTGTTAGTTGGACAGTTGTGGTGAGACTCATCCTCTGATCTTTTTTGTGCTTCACTTTTAAATGTTTCACTGTGAGAAGCAGCTACCCCAAAGAATAACAATGCATCTTATCTGTGTATTTTGCAAATCCTTGGAGTTTTAAATCTTGAGCTATTCCTTTGCATGTCTTGCTTAGGGCTACTGGTACATGCTGTTAGAAGAACTCTGCCAGTATTACCGTATGTTTGTCCCCATACCAGTTTGGTTCCGTTACCTCATTGCCTATGGGGAGCTGGACACTGCCCTGGGATGGACCCTTGGCATTCTGCTGGGCCTTCTCTACCTCATCCTCAAGGTATGCAAGCTTTATACTCCTCTCAAATTTTATATCAAATTCTCAAGTGATTGTTCTGCAGGAATAATCACTGGAGGGTTACAGAAACAACACGTTTCTGAAAGTTCCCGTCTGAACTCACTGCCAAGTTGCTTCAGTTTTACTGCTGCAGCCTTCCAGGAAAACTGGCTCAGGACTCAAAATTCTCTTTGTCTAGCAATGGATTGGGATTGCAAAGCAAAGGACACAGCTGCCATAGGTCCCCTCACATCAGACAGAACTTGCAAAAATAAATATAAAATTAACAGCTAAAAGAGTCACCATCTTCAGGAAACAAAATTTTCTCTGCTGGAGTATCCTGTATGATACTAAACAAGTTAAACATCTTCCTGCTGGCTCTCTGCTTCTCCAAAGAGCTCATCTGCCCCAAATGTAACCAGTTTGGCTTTAAACACAACCAGCACTTCATCATGCTCTGGTACTTCAATTCCAGAACTAAAGACCATTGCAAGTATGATAATAATGCTGATATATTTACACTCCAGTGCTTCATTTCAGAACCTGAACACTCTTAAAAACCAGACCCCCACTGGGAAAAACTTCAGCCTAAATTCTTCATTTGGTTACATTTCAAACATTTAAAATAGGGTCAGTTTGAACTATTGCTGTGCTTATGTGACTTCCAACATCCAACCAGCAGTGAGACTTTCCAGTGTTGGAATCAAAAGCTTTGCAGCTTTTTAGTTCACAGTGAAAAAATACTAAGCATAACTCAAGTTTTCTTTCCCATTTCAGCTTTTGAGCTTTTTTGGACAATGGAGAAACTTCAGGCAGGTCTTATGGATATTCTTTACACGCCCAGTGAGTACTGAATTCTCTTCTGACAAAACCATAACCCCAACTGACATGAAAATCCTTCTAGAAATTCCTCATTCCTATTCCTTTGTATTGTTTTAGCAATAAACAAATGTTTTAAATTAACCTCTGTATATTCATTCTCCCATTTCACTGAGCTCCTTGACTGAATGATAGTGTTGTCACCTGAACAACAAAATCACCCACCAAAAAAAAATCTGCACATCCCTTCAGATAAAAGGATGTGAAATAATCCTTTTTGTTCTGCTTCTACTTTAAAAATTAGCAACTTTTGTTAGATTAGGGATTTAAGTTTCCCTGACATAGCAGCCCATATTCCAAATTCCTTTCTGTTCTGGTATTTGGGTTTGGCTTTTTCATCCCCCTCTAAATTAATATTTGCTGCAAATTCTTTGTTTTTCAGCACTATGGGGTGCCAGCCAGCAAGAGACAGTGCTCTGAATCTGATGATATTTGTTCCATTTGCCAAGCTGAATTTCAGAAGCCTATTCTGCTGATTTGTCAGGTAATACACATAATCCTTTTTTCTTTTTAATTAAAGAATATTTTAAACTACTGTTACACAAGACAACATAAAATTAGATGAGTGTATGTTTGATGATTATTTTTAGGAATCCGATTGTACAAATAATACAAATGGAAGAGCTTAGAAGCTCTAAGTTGTCATTCTTTTCATTCCAGCACACATTTTGTGAAGAATGCATCTCTTTATGGTTTAATAGAGAAAAAACCTGTCCACTCTGCAGAACTGTTATTTCAGACCATGTTAACAAGTGGAAGGATGGAGCCACATCTATGCATCTCCAGATTTTCTAAAGCTTGTCAAACAACTTGGGTTCCAGTTTGTTTGCTCAAAGGTTTTTCAGTTTACTGTAGATTAAACTGTAGGTGGCACAAGGAAGGAGTTTCCAAATTCCAGATACCATGTATTCAAAACAGTGCAGAAAATGGCAACTTGACCTTTTTTAAGTAGAGAAAACTGTAGTTTTCAGAATGAATGCAGAAAAGCCAGCATTGCTTCTCTTGTGATTCTCATAGGAAACAGTCAAATCCTTGAAATGTGCTGCATTACTTCTTAATTCAACATTTTATTTTAAAAGTTTAATAGGATTCCAGACTGTACTAAACTGTATTTATCCTTCTAACACAACTCAAGCCATAAGGTCAACCTACTGATTTTATTAAGATTATGAGCAAACTTTATACTCTGGACTGCAGTGAGAATTAGAGTTGCTTGTCACTCTTGGCATTAAAGATCTTTAATGCTTGCCCAGTAAATGAAAGAAATGAGCTTATTAATGCACCTGGAACAGCAACTATTTCTCACTGCACCTGTAGATAAGCACAAGAATAAGATATTTCCCCTTTAGGTTCTTGTAGGCTTCTAATGGATCCTTGGCTTAATCTTTTGGCTTTAAACCAACCACTGATGTTAGTTTTTTACTTAGCATTTTATAAAGCTGGTATTTTTAAAAGAAATCTTTAATACTATATTTTTGTCATAACAGGAACCAGATTTTCTTACAGAGGAGAATCTATTTTATACTCTATTTGCAATTTGTAGTTTGCATAAAAATCAGAGAGAATAAATGCATTTGAATCTATTTGTTTGGTGCATGTTGAATAAAGAAAGAAGATTTATTACTGTTTTGGTATTAACTCATAAGTAAGCACATAACAACTGCTCACTGCCAAGTATATTTCTCTTGTTGAAGAAAACAAAAATCCTTTAAATGTTACAATTGATTCATGATTAGTTTTTATGTTATTTCTAGCACTAACTTCTGTGTAACCTCACTTTCTTCCCTGATTTTCTTTTTTTTCACTTTGCTATTCAGGTAAGATTGAAAACATCACTCAAATGATTCTGTTACAGGAAAGTTACATTTAGTTACCATTAACTTGAGCTTGTCTCACCTGAAGACATTTAGAAAACTTGTAAATTCAGGAAATACAATTAAAAATGAAACACTTATTGAATACACTAAAGGTACAGCTCCAAGGGCAGAATCCAGCATTCAGAATAAAAATCTTATGAGATGGAAGAGTCAAGCTAAGAAATATCATTACATCTGGCCTGTAAAACTCCCCAAAATTATTTTATAGAGCACAACAAAGCATTAGTGCTTTAAATCAAGCCTGATCCTTTGGTCTTTGTCTACAACACTTGAGTAACAACTGGAGTAAGTGTGGAGATTGGTCAAAAACAGGGATCAGGGAACAATTTCTCTTCTTTCTTTCTGTTGATTTTTCTATCTAAACCCAGTAATATTAACAAACATGTTTTATTAAAAAACTAAGAATAAAAAAGAGATTTTGGTCAACTGGTTTAGATTTACACTTCATAAATCAAACAAGTCATTCTCATCTTAGTTACAGACAGGGAAAAAGTGAGTACCTGACATCCAGGAATGCCATCCTCCCTGATCCATGAACTCCCGATCCAGGCCAGGGCCCCTGCCCTGCCTGCCACACACAGACACCTCAGCTCTGAGTCTGCAGGGACACAGGGTGACAAATGACAATCAACAGCCACTTTTTAAGAGCCCAAGAACCAGAAGGAACCTCTCTTGGGTCTTTAAGTTCTGAGGGAATTCCTCCTGCATTTCCCATCAGAGCTCTCAGGAAAGACAATGATTTACATTTCCTGTTATACTTAGGGCCTACCTACTTGCTAAAATAAAAACCAACTAGGTCACTTGGATTAACATATGTTTACATTTGCATTTAGTTGCTATTCACATCCACCTTATTTAGCTCTTGAGGATATTTAGTTGCAGTAAACTGAGAGATGAAAGCCAGGACTGGGATTACCTTTGTTCCTGCTAAGGCAGCTCAAGGGTGTTCTTGCAGACAGCTACAGATGGATTTAGTGGAGAAGAGAACAACTGGAGAAGTTCATATATGGGACCTGCACACAAGGATCTGCAGGAAAAATATTCAAGTAATTTGCCTCGTTCTTAATGATTCCTCCTTTGGGTAAAGGATTTCCCTCTGAACTGGGAAAATGAAACAGCAACAGCCTGCTGTAGAGACAAAATTTAAATAAACCAACCAAACCCCAAACATCTGCCCCAAAAACAGAACAGCCTCCTCAATGTTTGATGCACTTTTTGATTAACACTGAGAGCAGGTTGGGAGTTACTGCTGAAAAGAGAACAGACCCCAAATAAACTTCAACTGTACACTTAGAGTGGACTCAAATATGAAATGTTCTCCAGCAGTTCAGCTTTGAAACAGCACGGCCAAAACAAAAAGGGATATTCAAAAGAACAATTGACTCGTTGATTTTTATCTTTTATTATGAGCTAATACCAGGATGACATTCAAATGTCAGATGGCACAATTAAGACAGTCTTGGTAGGAATTATTCCAGCATTCCCAAAATTACAATTTAGTACACGAATGGCGTCAAATGTATGCATCACTCCCACAGAGAAAAATTATGGAATTCTGAATATCTTATACCAGAATAGTTTCTGCATCAAATGGGAAAAAGAAAAGCTGCTGGTAACACAGCTGACCTAGAAACCTTTTCTGGTAATGACCTGCAGAACAAAGTATTTCCCTATTTAACATCTAGTAAAAAAAAATATGACTTTTGTTCAAGTTTAAGATTTAATACTTTTATATGGTTAGCCACAACAGGTATTAACCTCAGTTTTACTATATTTTTGTAATGCTACAAAAATCCTATAAAATCAAATTATAGTGAATTTTTCAGTGATTATAATTAAAAAAGCGCAGCTTGTACAAAATAAAAAAAATAAGATTCTATACTCTAATGAAAAATTTAAGACATTTTTAAATGAACAAAAGAAAGCACTTGTTAAGCTCTCCAATATTCAATGCATTCTGCACTTATCTGAAATAGCCAGACAGGAGCTAGAACTCCACTCCCCTTAGTTCACAACTAGTAATTTTGACACTATTATATATATATATAGAGGATCTATGTCTGATATTTTTACAAATAAATACAGGATAAACCATATTGCATAGTGTGTGCTTGCTGTCTGAGTCACACTCCCAAAGTTTCACAGTTATGGTAGGGAATTCATGTTACAATCTGCGGGCTGAAACATTGACAGTACACGGAATTTCCTTGGAAAACCCATGGCTTGGGTTTGTAATTGATCAGTGAACTCAGACAAACAACTCTTGCCATTCTTGCCAGCCATTAAACCAACTCCACTGGACAATTCTATCCAGCCAAGCAAAAAGCAACTGGTAGCTGTAACTAGGACCAAGAGAGATCTGCCTCTAAAATGTTCTTTTTTTTGTTGTTTTTAACCAAGTTCCTTTATCCTCAGTGAATGTCAGGAAAGTCCAGGTGCTGTGTGTTTGCAGACAGGCCCAGTGCAAACACTCCTGAGCACCTGGATTTTGGTTCCACCAAATCACCCGTGGCCACGTCACCAACTGAACAATGGCAATCTTCCAGTATGTCACTGTAAGGTAACTTGATTTTCCTGCTAAAACTAAAAAAAAAAAATTATGTATTTTTCAACAAAAGGCTTATCAGGAAGTAAAAAAAAAACCAACACCCTAATTTTTGCTCAATCATAACCATTTTTTTATGTTGGTTCTTTGTTAGCATCAAGGTATCGCTGAATCCTTCTGCCTTGCCAATTTTAGCAAAGAGCACTGTGAGCGGATTCAATGCTTACAGAGAGTTTTATGGCTTGGATCCTATGGCTCAAAAAGATTCAGTATCCACAGAGTAAGCAGAATCTAGAATAAAAAAATCCCTACTGTTGTGAAACACCAGAAGTAGACTTTGCACAGTTTGACTAAAAGATAATGCAACGTGTGGCAGGCAAAAAGTGACAGGACTTGTATGCAGCTGCATGATCATCTCCACACACACGCACACACCATCCACACTCTAACTCTAGGGTAAAGCTCTGCAGATATTAACCCTTTCACCAGCTATGTTCATGGAAATGCTTTCTCTTTAAGGCAGGAAGTATTTAAAGTAAGGTAAAGTTTTACCTTTATTTTATTCTTTGTACCTGTAAGTCAGTTGTACAGATCGTGACAATTTTAAAAACATAAATAGTGTCCTTAAGAACATGTTTGCTAAATTAAAGTTTTGCTAAAGTTCTGACCCACTGTGGAAGACATTCACTGAAAGGCCATTGAACACTTTTCTCATACAATCAGCAAATTTATTGCCCCAGCATAGAAAAAAAAGGTTGATAAATTTAGAAATGTATAATGGCAGGGAACTACCATAAGCAAAATTTCATTATTAATAATAATAATTTAAAAAAACCTCAAATTCTTACCCACTGGTTACAAAAATATTTATTACCTTATACTCTGGAGGATTTGTCTGTGTTTCCTGTGGTACTTCCTAGAGATTTCTACTGACCTTGTGTTCTGCTCACTGTTGATCTGTCTGTGGGTAAGAATCTGAGCTGCCCAGCTGAGGACCAGCGTGTACAAAAGTGATGTTTCCCAGTGAAATGTCTGCTGAGGACAGGCATGAAATAAGCAGGACATGTGTGAGCCCATGGCTTCCAGTTAAGCCTAGAACATAGCAGCACTGCTGTTTGATTAGATCCATTTGTCTTTGCAGGAACAAACAGGGATTTCAGCTGGGGAAGCAGGGAAACAGTTCTCTCCCACCCCACACTGCCAGGCTGGTCAGTGAGTGATTCATTTATTGATTGGTTGGTTCATGAGGAGGAGAATCAGAACTAGAGCCTTGAACTTTCTTCACAGCAACCAATTAAGTTTGCCTTTTTCGTTTTGGGATACTTGCCATAATGAGCTGAATCAAAAAATCTATTTGAAAAATATATATTTTTATATATATATATATATAAAAAAAACTCATTATGTTTTGAATGTGAAACACCAATTAAGTTTAGCTTTCCTCTTTGATTCCACCCCATTGTAGGAAACCACTTAACAAAGCTTGCATGCTAATTACCCCTCAGCTGCAAGCCTGCAGGCATTCCCAACTCTGCCTAGTGAAAGGGCCAACCCTCCTCGACACATTCAGACTACACCAGTGATTCTGAAGCAACATCCTGCCCCTTAATACTGTCAGTTTCGAGCTCTCAAGCTGAAAGATCCTTGATAAGGTGAGAAGATGTCACTGGAATCAGTAAGATGATGTGCCTAGAGTTCTGCAATACCATTTGCTAAAGTTTTTTTGTTTTTTGTTTTTTTTTATGCACCATTGATTGACAGGAAAAAAAAAATCCGTTTTTCTTTGCTTTCCAAGTCTCTCTGTGCAATGACCGATTCTTTGATAGTGTCACTTTTTAAAAGTAAACCAAACAAGCCCTCAAATTTCAGCTTCAAGGGGGCTCATGTCCGTTCTTGGTTTTGCACCTTCCAAGGCTGACAGAAATGGTGTTGTCATAGATTCATGCGCAAGTGCTCCGGCCGTTTGGAGATCATGGGAAAAGCCTGTTTTTTGTAGGGCCCAGAGTTTGGTTGCCTTATTGGAAGTGGTGCTGAAGCCTCTCCACAGACTGTCACATCCATTTGTTCTATTCCACTGGTCTCCATCGGGTATTCCACAGGTGTCTGGGTGTTGGATGTGCCGGCAGAAGCACCTCTTCCCCAGAATTCCCCAGGGGAAAACTTGACAGGGCTTTAAAACAAGAAATACAAAAATCAGAGATGGAGACAGACACAGCACCAAGGTGCTTACTCTGCAGGAAACTGCACTCAAATGCCTATGGAGAAGCAATTTAATTCTTCCTTCCACTTCCAGGAGTTTGAGAAATCTCCATGTCTGGCTTCTACCACAGTCTCTTGTAAAATTGTCTGATTTCGAGGTGATTGCAGAAGGGCTTTTCTGTACTAACACGATTCTTTAGTGCTTAGGTTAGGATGTTCTGAAACAGTTTTAGCTGTATCAAAGTCACCACAGAAAAGAACAAGTTAGAACTTCACGTGCTACCCAACACCACAAATTTGTAATTAATAACGCCAGAACTTAGAATCACTTCTAATGGAAGTGCTGGGCTTACTCAGAAGCAAGGCTGCTTTTTATTTCTAGTGCTTCAGCTACTTGTCAAAAAGTGTATTACAAAAAAAAAGAAAAAGAAGATAAAGTACCTGACTGGTGTCCTAGGGCTACCTATGAATCTGCGAGGTGATCGAATTTTTGGTTCAAAAGAAAATTTCTCTTTTACGCTTTCAAGTACAGATGGAGCCACGTACGTAAAACCCTGCAAAACAGGAAAAAGGCACTGCAGCTCACAGGCAAGTCTGCATTCAGGATCACTTGTGCAGTTATGAAAATCTGATTATTATAGGAAAATTAGAAAAAGATTCAACGTAGAGAGATGAACCCTTACTCACTCCTTGAAGCAAACAGTGGGACTTGAGGGAATTGCCACACCCCAGCTATTTCTCCTCAGATCACAGATTCCCACAGATTCTCCATTCAATTAATTTTGCTCTATACACTGGCCATTGCTGTCTCTGCATGGCTGTGAATGCAGTGCCATGTGCAGGTTCACAGTGCAACTGTGAATCACAATGCTGACATTCCACAAGGGCAGCACAGTTTGCTGGCTGCATAAAGAAAATGTCAGCAATAACCAAAGTATTTTCAAAGCCTTTAAACATTTCAAACCTGTTACAGGATGTGGGTTTAGTTATGACAGTTTGCTTCAAGGTGTTAGGAGTCAATAGAATGAGTTTAGCTGAAATTCCCCCATTTCCAGCAGCAAACCTCCCTCTCCACAGCCACTCCTCACTTGTCCCTGGCCCACTCACCAGAAAGACCTGGTTGGCACTTTCACTGAGAGTTGAGTCATCTGGGCTATCAACAGGTGTCTGACGTGTAAACTTTGAATCAAACTGGCTCACATCCTCTTCAGATTGCTTTGCAAAAACAAAATGATTAAGGGTTTATATTACAGATATCAACCAAATGGCTCAGCGGTGAGCAGTGCAGCCTCTGGATGGAGTTCATTCCATGGGTTTTTGGCAGAGCTCTGCTGGAGGAAAACCCTGGAGTGGTGTCGGAATCCTGTCGCTGCCAGTGGGAGGTCACTATGGGCACTGACACTGAGAAATAAAGGCAAGGGGGAGGGGCAAAAATTATGGATCAAAAAGGAACATAAATTAAAAAGATGCCTTAAAAAAGTAATTCTCAAATTACAAACAAAATCTGTTAGAAATACAATGCCAGTTTCTTCCAAGTTTAGCCCTTGCCACAACCAGTATAGAACAGCTGCAACTATTCAGTTTTTGGAGGCCTCTCCAGATAGTTTTGTCCCATTTTTGCAGATACAGAAGTGTTTATAGTCTGAGGGATAGAGGTCAACTCTGGAATAAGTGATTATGAGGAATATTGTTTCATTTGCTCAAAGAACAACAGTAATTCCAAAATCCCTTCTTTATTCCCACGTGTTACTGGAAAGGCAGCAGGTACTCATTTGTGCAGGCCTTCATGCAACCATGGAAGCACAAGTTGAAAAACTATCTGCTTTATACAAGGAACTTCCATAAAATTGCTACTAACAGAAAAACCCAAAATCACTTTCAGATAAATATTTGGAAATATCAGTCTTGAGTCTTTCTGAATTTCATTCCAAAGAGTGAGGGGAAAAAGGTTTGGAGTCCCCATGCTGTAAAATGCTTGACATTAGTGCTGCTTAAGCCAGTTTTAAGTGAGAATTTTAGTAGCTGGGAATTACAGAGGTGGCAATACCCACACAGCTGCTGCAGCTGATTGTTCCCAGAGGGAAAAACAGACACCATCCAAATATAAGATGGGATAATAAAATCTTGTTCATCACATCACTGGTTTGAGGTAAACTCTAACTACTGCTTATAATGCACAAGATGCATTGTAAAGATTAATAAGCAAACATAGAAAATGCTTAATTAGGTGATTTCATTTACTTTTGCTTAGCAACTCTATCTATCTGAAACTGAATACTGGCTTACTGTAGAGAGTTTAGAAGCTGATCTCAGAGTGAACTGCACTTGCAGGTCTGTTTAACCTAGGGGTCAGAAGCAGGAGGAATTCAGACTGAAGCAGATCAGATCTGCCAGCTTTGAGAGTGAATCTGTCCCCTGAGCTGCTAGAACTCAAGTACCAGGAATCAGTGGCACTCCAGTTTGTAAAGTGAACGTTTCTAAGTTTTATTAAGAGCTTTGCTAAAGGCACACAGGGAATATCTCTCTCCCAGTATTCCCAGTACATACCAATAAGGGTTTAAAAGGAGGTTCCACCTTGCGTGCCAGCAGCTCGTCCCAGTTGATGTGTCTGAAGAACGCGTGAGCCTGCAGGAGGGACAACAGCACAGTCAGCACCTCCTCCAGGGCCCAAACCCCAGAGTTTCACCATTAACATGCTCTGTCCAGACCCTTTCTCTGGGCTGTTTCTTTCCAAAATCACATTTGGTTTAGTGTAGAATATTCTGCAGCACTACCTCGGAGTAGCTGGAAGAGCTGAGAATTGAGATCACACCTCCAAGTCAGACAACATGTCCCCATTTCCTTGGAAGTGTTAGAAAAAGCCAGTTTACATGCAAAATACTTCTGCATTTTCCAACTTTAGAAGTTAAACCATGACAAAACACTGCATTATTGACATCAGAAATGATGGAGGACTCTCTAATATTTGTCAATATCACCACAAAAACAAAGTCAAGCTGGAATGCCATACCTTGCCCTTCAAGGAGCTGCACTAATACAAGGTTGGCAAGTTTTTCATCAGACTGCTGAGAGCATCCTCACCCTTCCAGGGCTGCACAATTAGCATTGTGCAGCTACTAGAAAAGATTGACTCCAAGAAAGAGCTAAAGAATAAAAGTTCTTTTCCAGATCTCCAAGTATCAAATAGGTAGACAGCTGCTTCTGTTAAGCTTTAAAGACTTCAGGTTTTCATGAGTTGTCACATGTGGCTGCCTTTCTGCTCACTACCCTTCAAGACAGACACTCTCCTTCCCTGAGGCACCTTCAAAGCTGTTTTATTTTCAATGAGGTAATTTAAGAAGTCTCAAGTTAAGCTCAAGTTACCTGAACTTCTCCAGCATCTCCAGGACCAGCTCCTAGACGTGAGGCAGCATTTCTTTTTAGCAGCTTGATGAGAAATAACATCCAAAAAAGCAGAATTACTTATGCTGTTATAACCAGACTAGTTCTGCCATGAATCATCACTTCAGTGATGCAGAATAAATACAGAACAATCAGAAAAATCTGCATTCACTTGAAAACAGCTGTATTTTCAAGGGAAATCACTTTTGGTACCACTCAGCAAAAAAGTGACTTAATCAGTAATAAACCAAGCTTGAACTGAACAGCCACAGTGGTAACATTATATTTCCACTTTCTACATACATGTGGAGTACTGACAGTCATTAAAATTCTACCTTTTTAAGCAGATCTCTGGCTTCTTGTGTGAGGTAGGGAGGCAAGTTGAGTTTACACTTGAGAATCTTGTCAATTGTTTTCTTTCTGTTCTCCCCAGTGAAAGGAGGCTGGAAAGCACCATTGAAACAGGAGGAAAAACAGAACTTGTTCAGATCTTTAGTTTGTGTACACAGAACTCACTTCAGAACTCACTCATAAAGCAGGTAAAATAGTAATTTATAAAACAGTGCAAATAGGCACTGTTTGGATAAAAGCAGCTCATGTCTATAGTAAAATTTGAGAGCTGTATTTTGGTTCTTTCTTATTTGCAGTGTATATATATACAATATATTTATTTATACATGCAGCTGAATTAGGGGACAGGGAAGCAGAAAAGCTACAAAGGGAAATACATGCAATTATAACTGTGCACCTACTGCTCCAGTCAGCATGTCATACATTAATGCCCCCAAACTCCACCAGTCCACAGCACGGTTATGCCCACTCCTCATCAAGATTTCAGGGGCCCTATAAGCAGAAAAATCAAAAATATGAAAGTGTTTTAATGAGCTTAGTACTAATTGTGGCTGCTAGTTTTCAAACAAAACCCCATTTATCAAGTAAAGTTGTCCCAAGTGACTGAACACATGAACCACCAGTTAAAGAAGAGAAAACACAGCCATTACCCCCAGAGCAGAGCAATACTTTAGTATTTCATCATGCAGCTCACATGTATTCAATTGTTCCACAGAATGTGTGTGTGACTGTTCCATCGTGGATGGATTCTTTACATAACCCGAAGTCAGTCAGTTTTACATGACCTGAAATTAAATAGATCAAAGTTAAGACCTGTCAGATTTCTACCATTTGTAGAATTAACACTGAGAAAAATTAGGAGTTTTTAACATGAATATGTAATTACTCTGAATTACTTCCACATATGGTCTGACAAAGCAATGCAGCCATAAAATAGAACAAGGTAATCACACTTACAGAGAAAACCAAGTGCTGCCACTTGACAAACTACCAAAACTTATTCAAATACAGACAAATGTATTTAAACATAAAGACTGCAGAGCATCATTTAGCTAAAAAAGTAGGTTACTGAATTTTACTGCCTGCTTCAAAATTCACAGAATGATCTTCAACAAACTGTAAAGCGCTCTGAATAATTCAGTACAAAGACTCAGACTAAGTAAATAAGTTGTTTAAGAAAACATGAAAATTCTGGGTGGTACAGATTGCCAGACTGATCAGTGTCACACAGTCACTGGAACAGTGCAGTCAGGAACTGAAACTGCTGTCAGTGGGAAGTGTCAGCTTCTGGCTAAGTCACTTCAGCCACAGATGATTGGCATCCTACCCAAACTGCCTTTCCTACCATCAGTCATCCCCATTGACTAAAATGTCACAGTTCTACTTCACAATGATCCAGCAGAAGAAAAAACAATCCAGAGGTGAAGAGATGGCAAATCAACCACTCAAAGCTTGCCTGGGTCCAAGGAACTTGAGCTTGCTGTGGCCTGTTAAACCAAGGAAGCTTTTGAGGGCAATGAGCTCTGGCAGCTCTTCACTTATCCCAGGAGTGGTAACAACCCTGCCACTGTTCTAAGGAGATTCACCTAAAACTGAGGTGTTGTGACCTTTGGGAGAATTGTTTTCAAAGGACTGGCAGCCTGACTCATGACTAGAGTTCTACCTTGATGATTAAGCATGATATTTTCTGGCTTCAGATCCCGGTAGATGATTCCTTTTTGATGCAAGTGCCCCAGTGCCATTGAGATTTCTGCCAAGTAAAAGCTGAAAGGGAACAAAATCAGACATATTCAATCATGCAGAGCATCTTAAGCAAGTCTTTCCCAGTTTTCAACCCCCAAAACCTTGGCCACAGCCCTATGGACAGAGCCTCACTGAGCAGCCAGCAGTGGATCCTCCTCTGTTGTAAGACTGGAGTTCCACCAGCACAAACTGGTGAGTACAGCACATGTACACCCTCCCCAAACCCAATGAACTGTTCTTTCACTACACTCTAAAATGAATGAGTAGTTAAATGTAGTTTAAGCACTTGGAAAAAAACCCAAACTATTAATTTACAAAAATAGCTTCACTTACCAAGCTGTGTCTTCCATAAATATCCCTTCTCTCTCTAACTGCATAAATAGTTCTCCTCCTGTCATGAGAAAAAACAGACTGTACTCAATTAAAAGTATCATTTTAAGTCAGTCAAAAGTCTATTGTCTAGGAAAACTATAAGCAACAGGTATTTTTGCCTGCTGTACAACAGGCTGTTTCACAAAAAAACAACTGAGCCACTATTCTGTTACCCTCAGGATTCCAGCAACCTGAAGAAATCAGCGTTTAAAAATGAAGAACATTTCTGCCCCTATTTTTTGTTGTTACAGCTTGAAAAAATTGCTTCTAATCTGTGTCTGTTTTCCTAACCATGACACAAAGGTAACACTTGCTTCTGACACAAAGAACCTGCAGGGACTAAACCCTCAGGTAACTCTGTAGGATTGCACAGAACACACAAAAATGATAAATCTAGTGGAGGGAAAAGTCTTAAAACCCCTTCTCTCCTGCACTGTCATGAAAAACAACTACTTTACGTTTCATTCCTCTTTATTGTATGGAATTAGAAAGTTTGTTCATATTCTTCTAGGTATTTTTAATACAAACCTGTTTCAGTTTAAGATACCAAGCCATTATTGATTGGGCTTTTACTTGTAGGGTAAGAAGCCCAAATTCTTGATTGGGTAAGACCCCAAGAAGGAAGTAAAAATGTCATATACTGACCACTGAGATACTCAAGGATGAGGTAGAGTTTTCCACCAGTCTGAAAGGCATAAATTAAGTCTACAATGAAGGGATGTTTCACTTCCTCCAGTATATTCCTCTCTGCTTTTGTGTGAGCTGTATCCTTGGCATTCCTGACAATCATTGCCTGCAAAAAGCAGGGATGTGTGAGCACAGAACATGCTAAACAAGGCAGACTTTTACACTGAGTTCTGAGTTTATTAAACTACAACACTACACATGAGTTAGCAAGAGCATTAAAAAATTACATTTCACCACAACATCTACGTAAGAGGTTTCTTGCAGAAGTTTAAGTCTTTATTTCATAGAATCACACAGTAATTTAGGTTGGAAAGGACCTCCTGAGCTATTCAAATGAGCTGCTGAGAACTACCCAGCCAGAAAAATCTGAAGTTTAATTCTAATTCCATCTGTAACTGAGTAAAAACTGTATATATCCTAGAACTTACTTTAAGGTATATTAAATCATTAGATAATTCTAAAAGGAAAGCAGAGGGATAGATTTTTTTTTCTTGATTCAGAGAGTACTGAAATTCAGTTTACCTTTTTAAGAACCTTCATGGCAAATATTTTCCCAGTGTTTGCTCCGGTTACTTTTCGTACTTGAAACACCTAAACAACACCAACACAATGGCAATCACACATTTCAGCTGCATTAACTGCCACAAGCTAAAAAGCAAAGTTGTGCAAGAGAGACAGAGGAGATCACCCACAAACTACCAGGCAAGAGGCAGAGATTGGATGCAGAATGAGTTTGGGACATTCCCTGCTGCTCCCAGCGGGCGAGGCTCTGCCAGGGACCTCGGTGCCAACCTTGGCAGCTGGAGTTGGTTCTGCTCCATTCTACCTCAGGCAGAATGGACTTTTCAGAGGGTGGGAAATGAGAGCAAAGCAAGGGAGCAGTGAGGGTGTGAAGGGCTCAGTGCTGGAGGGTTCCTGACCTTGCCATAGCCGCCTTTGCCCAGCACGCGCAGTAACTCGAAGCACTCGGGGCGGATCTTCTCAGGGCCTCTGTTCACACTGGTCTCTGAAATCTCAAACTTTTCACAATGTTCCATCCCACTGCAGAAAAGCAGAACAAGGCTGTGAGTCTACCTGGGACTGAGAACTGAGCCAATGAAAGCATTGCCTCCCTGGAAAGTGTCTGGCTGAGCTAACAGTGACAGCCTGGGAGATCCGGAGAGCTCCCAGCACCGCTGGGAATTGCTGAATTATTAATTCAACAATTGAATTATTGTTTATTGTGTGCAAGGCTGCAACTTGCACTGAGAAGGTTACCTGCAGATTTTGGGGATTTACAGTATCAAGATTTCCTTCAAACCCCTTCAATTTAATGCACGATACATCTCTGCATTACACCAGAATTAAGTTTAGAGAATGAAAACCTCAACTGACTCAGGTATTTCTTTATATGATTATATCCATATTACAAATATTATTCAAAGGCAAGAGATTTGTTAGGACAAACAAGGATCAAAAGACAAACAACAGCTTTCACCAGAATTCTTTTTATTATTATTACTTTATTCCAAGTTACAATTGACAAATTTTAATGTGAGGAAATAATGAAACATCTAAAAACGACTCAAAATGGAACCAGAATGACAAAATTTTATATTTATCTTAACAATGTAACAAAATTAGGAGTTATATGTGGTTGGCATGAATGATACAGAATATTTTCTAGCAGCAACTTACAGGTCATATTGGCCAACTCCTCCATGGTCCATGCTCTCACTTAATTGACCCTAGGGATGAGAAGGGTACAAGAAAGATGAATTAGAAAGATGGAAGCATTAAAAATAAATGCACTGATGTGGTTTACAACTTTTTAAGTTTGAAAAGACTAAATCTCTATA
This sequence comes from Rhabdornis inornatus, assembly GCA_013397075.1. Taxonomy (NCBI): domain Eukaryota; kingdom Metazoa; phylum Chordata; class Aves; order Passeriformes; family Rhabdornithidae; genus Rhabdornis; species Rhabdornis inornatus. The sequence goes on from VWZS01000704.1 coordinate 600,656, forward strand.
TAATTAAATAGGAATAAAAAATGCATCAGAAGATCACAACTGGCTGTACTGCCCTGTGTCTCAAACAGTGACACAGGGAACCACTGTCTTACCTGGCTGCATTGTTATTCAATCACATAAATATTAGAGGTACAATTTCACACCCAAGAGAACTGGAAAAATGTTCAGGTACTGCAATTTTCTTTAAAATTCCTCTTCCACAGAAATTTTTGAGTCTTATTGGAGCACTATGCAAATCAGACCAATAATAAAGATTATGTGAACAGATGACCTGAGACTCATCTGCACTAGAAAATACAATCTACTGAAAAGGTTTTATTATTTTATATTGGTAAGTCAAATCCCAACTGTGATGAAAGAATTCAGCTTTACTCTGATGTTAAACACATTTTCTGACCAATAATCAGTACTGAAGAAGTTCACTTCAGTAGTGAAGTTCACTTCTGATGCACTTCAGCATCAGAACCAATCATCATCAAGGAATGTGGTTTAATTCTAAAGAGATATTTTCCTCAAAGAATTTTTAACCTGATCCCTTCCCTCTGACTGTGGCTCTACATGGCAAAAGAAATGCAAAGGCAGCAGACAGCTGGAATGAATACAAATAGAATATCATGGGCAAGCTTCTAGTGAGCTTCAGATTGTACTGCCACATTCTTATTTTTAAAAATATGGACACAAAATAACAACTGTGAGTTCCTGGTAAACTGCCTGGAACTTACAGACTGAATATAAATATATTGAGTGACCTCTGAAATTCAGAGAAGCAGAAGAAAAAGAAAACCCACTGAGATCTGCAAAAGCCAGCCCAGGCCAAGGAGTGCATTTTAAAATATTACCCAAGTGAAAACACTAACCAAAGAAAACTCAAAGCTTTCAACAGTTTCCAGACCATTTCAACGTTAAAGTTTACAAAGGCTGGTTTATTTGGGGTGATTTAAAGGGGAATTTAACTTTTGGATCCACCTACTAACACCACAGGCAATTAAGGAGTCCAAAAGATCAGGTTTGTTTCCAGCTCAGAGAGCTGCCAGCTCATGTCCTCCTGGTGACATTTATTAGAGAAATCCAGCTTATTGACATGTTTCACAATAAAAGCCACTAAAGCTGCCCTTGACCCCAACTCTTAGATGCCAACAAATGAATTTTTAAAAATTCAACCCAGAGAATAAACACCCCTCAGCTCCCAGAGCAACCCCTCCTGTTACCCAATGGTTCTGGCAAAGTTTAAGCATGCTGTTCTTGCTCCTGTGAACTTTGGGTTTCATTCTCAATATTAATTTAACCAAAATTCACTTCAGATACCATTCTGGTATTTTTTCAGGGTTTCTACTCTTTTCACAACACCAAGAAAGGCACTGGGAAGCCACCAGCCCTTTAGCCCATACATTGTTTCATTTATTACAAACACCTAAATTAAGGCTGAGGCTTTTTTCACCATAATAATTAGTGCAAACAACCACATGGCTTTGGAGGAAACTCCTTTTAAACAATGCTTCAGATTTTTCAGGATAGCTGTGCCTACTCAAACCCACAACTGAGCTGTCTGAGCTCCTCCTGGACTCAAGAGTTTCTGGGAGATACCAGAGACCAATATCAGAAATATGACAACACAATCCAGAGTGTTCCCCTTGCTCATTCCTTGATCTCCACTGCTCTGGCTGCATCCCCTCTCTGATCCTTGCAGGATACACATTTCCTGCTGTTGGGTTGTTTTAATCTCAAGCCCATTCTCACCCTCCTTTACCTGTTTGCCAAAAGGCACCTGAGACCAACCAACGTCCACAAAAATATCAGTCATGGCAAGGGTTTAAAATCCACAATGGTTTGATTGTTCCCTGAGACTGGATTACAGGAACACAAGAGAGAACAAACTCAACTTTCTCACCACCTTGCTCAGAACCTGTTCTTGGCACCATTAACAGGGTGATGCAAGAGAGGTTTTCCAAAGCCAAGTGTTTTATCGATTATTGAGGTGACAGACAGAGCTTCTCCTGCAGGTTCAGAAGCCTTCAAGCCTTCAGCTGAAAACAGTGTCTCTACAGGTTAAGCAGAGTGTGAGTAACAGAATATCTGCTTATCTCCTGAAGGGAAGTACCTGGAGAGAATCTACAGCAAACATGGAAGGGACTTTTTACAAGAGCACGGAGATTTAGATTAGATATTAGGGGAAAATTCTGCCCTGGGAAGGTGGGGAGACCCTGGCACAGGGTGCCCAAAGAAGCTGTACCTGCCCCATCCCTGGAAGTGTCCAGGGACAGAGCTCAGTGCACCCTGGAATAGTGGAAGGGGTCCCTGCCCATGGCCTGAGATGATCTTTAAGGTCCATTCCAACCCAAATCATACTGCGATTCCGTGATCTCAAAGACTCCAAGACTGTCATTAGTATTTAAACAGCAGAAAATAAATGCAGTGGCAGTTTGAGTAACAGCAAACAGTTAATATACAAAACAATACCAAAAAGCAACAGAAAATCTGGAAGAATATAAACAAAGATGATGCAATAAAATCCCCGTAAAGCTTTGGACACGATCTAGATTAACATCACGAGGTGCTAACCGCACATTATCAGGTGTTTTGCACACGAAAGCACGAGATGCAAACAGTCGCTGACCCGCCTAACGCAGCGTTTTAAACCTCTGCTTTTAATTTTGGCGCGAGAACAGCGACTTTACACGGCTCCAGAAAGATCGGCATTTCTGCCCTGACGTCCAGACATGCGACAATAAATAAATAATAAAAAAAAAACCCACCCCGCTGCGGCGCTTGTGCCGGCATCCCAACGCCGAAGTTCCGCGGGGAAGAGCTCCGGCTCAGCCCGCAGCCGCAGCCCGCTCCGGGCGCGGGTGAACCGGGGCAGCGCGGGCGGCTCGGGCTCTGCCCGGCCCCAGCAGCGNCGCACAGGCCGCGGTGAAGCCGCGCGGGCGGGAGCGCGCGGGCCGCTGCCCGGAGAGCGCTGTGCGCGTGCGCGAGGCGCGCGGTTCGAAGGCGCGGCCGCAGCCGGTGTGGGGAAGGCGGGGATGAGGTGAGCCCTGAGGGGCTGCCGGGGGCGGCACCAGGACCAGGACCAGGACCAGGACCAGGACCAGGACCAGGACCAGGACCAGGACCAGGACCAGGACCGAGGTCGGGATCCCAGCACGGGCTGTTGAGGAGAAAGGCGCAGGGACGCGGCTCGGCACTGAGGGGCGTGAGGGCAGGCAGCGCTGGGAACATGGCGGTGTTCCCTCAGGGGGAGAGCGACCCTGAGGGGGTTTTGTGGCTGCGGGGACCCCAGTGGGGCTCCCCGCGGAGAGAATCGGACACGAGAGGGTCGGTATCGTACGCTTTGGACATGAGTCTTTCCTGGCAATAATTCACATATTTATTTATTTCCTGCGTGAGGAGTTTCTCGGTGTCATAGTGACACCCGGCTTGCGCTGGCGGCAGCGCTGGCATCAGGCCCGGGAGTGGCAGCGAGCTCGTACCTGCCTGCAGAACGCGCTCCAGCACGCACAGCGATCCAAGCCGGGCTGGTGCAGGAATCCTGCGGCACAGCTGGGATGCGATGGGAGTGAGGAACAGCAGCCCAGAATAACCAAGAGAGTTTAAAAAAAATTGACCTTGTTTCTGTGAAAGAATAGAAAAGTGAGAAAGCAGAGCTGCTGTCGAATGCTAGGTGGGGAAGAATGTCAAAACATACCAGGATGGGGTCAAACACTTTGCTCTGTGTGGTGGAACAAGGGGTATTCTCCAGGGAATCCTTTTGTCACCTCAGCAGGCTCTGGCATCAGACCTGGTGCACTTCACAACTGGAAAATAGCTCAGTTTTTGAACTGGCTTAAGATTTCCAATTTTGCATCCTAGTCCTGTAACTCTTGTTTCTATAGCGTTTTACCAAGCAAAAGTGAGAAAACAAATTATTTTCTTTTTCAGGCTTAAATACCAAGGGAACAAGGATGTCAATTGTCACAGTGCAGCTTGGGCAGTGTGGGAACCAGATTGGGCACGAGGTGTTCAGTGCTCTCTGCAGTGACGTCCGTGGCACCCATGGGCTGTGTTCCAAGAAGGAGAATGAATCCTACCAAGATTCCTGCAAGGAAAGGTTCTTCTGTGAGGAGGAATCTGGAGGTACAGCCTTAGAGGGTTTTTTCCCCCTCTCAGGGTCTGATTTCAGTACACAGAAACATCAAAGGATTTATTTAATGAAAGATCTGTGCTCTCTGGAGTTCAGATTTGTTTTTGGCACAATAAATGGTTCAGTAGAAAGCAGGGCACAGCCAGATCCTCTCTGTATTGTCCCATTAATAGTTTGGCTGAAGTGGGTGGGAGGAATAACCTTGGGATGTTGTATCCATCCAAGCCCATCCATTTCACCCAAATAATTAGCAGATTTCCCCCAGTTTTGTTTTCCTTCCTGTGCAGTACCTGTTGCCCGGGCTGTGCTTGTTGACATGGAGCCCAAAGTGATCAGCCAGACCTTATCCATGGCTGCCAGGTCTGGCCACTGGAGATACAACAGCCACTCACACTTCTGCCAGAAGCAAGGATCTGGGAACAACTGGGCCAATGGGTAGGAACAGCTGCCTTGAGCTTCCCTGAGGGAATTCTGGAGGCTGATGAGCTGCTCAGACTCCCTAGGAGTGGTAATAAAATTTTCTTTATGAATAACTTCACCTTTCTGCTTTTATTTTGGTGCCCTGTCTTGCTGTTTTGTGTTACCCCACAGTTACTCTGTTCATGGGCCCAGGCACAAAGAAGCAATCATGAATCTGGTGCAGAAAGAAGCAGAGAAATGTGACCGGCTCGGGGGATTCTTCACAATCATGAGCATGGCTGGGGGCACAGGATCAGGCCTGGGAGCATTTGTGACCCAGTGTTTGAGAGATGCTTTTCCAACCTCATTCATACTGAACCACGTGGTCTGGCCCTATGGCACTGGGGAGGTGAATGTCATGTTGCCTTTTAATATATAGTGATAGTTTATATAGAATTTATGGGTTTATAATCACTGGTTGTTTTTAAACAAAATATCTACAACAGAAATAAACTAGAAAATGGGTACATTTTACACTGAAAAAGTTCAAGTGACGCAGTACCACAGCTAAAGAATTTTCACCAGAAAAATCTTCTTGATAATTTAAGTGCTGAAGTGATGCAGATTCACAAGAAGCTTGGTTATCTAACTAGAAATCTCCTGATATGCTCTTACCTCAGCATTATAATCAGTTCCCAGGCAGGTCTGGTTCCAGCATGTTTGTATAGAGAGAGATGGATAACCTGATTTACACAGGTCTTGCCCTCTTTGCATGAAAAGGCTCTGAGCTCCTGACCTCATTCTGCACTCTGGCAAAGAAAATGAATCACTTCCTAAATCATAACTGAGGAAACAGCAGGAGCCAGAGGATTATAAACTAAAAAGGGATTAAGTTGTTTGACTCTTCTTTGTGTGTGGTTTTTTGTTTGCTTCCAGGTCATTGTTCAAAACTACAACTCTGTTTTGACTCTGTCACATCTGTACCACTCATCAGATGCCCTTCTTGTCCATGAAAATGATGTGATCCACAAGATCTGTGCCCAGCTGATGAATATCAAACAGATTTCCTTCAGGGACGTCAATCAAGTCATTGCTCACCAGCTGGGCAGCGTTTTCCAGCCCACTCACACAGCAGGAGGGGGCTCAGGCTACAGCAGAAACCCATTAGGTACCAAACCCAACACCCACACACCTTGCTGGAGTCACTTCAGCTGGGAAGTGAAGTTATTTAGTCTTCTTGCTCAAGTATTTGGATACATCCGAAGTTTTAAGACAGGAAAAGACCAATATAGAAGTTCAATCCCGATGTTGTAGCAGTCGAAAATAGATCCCCTGACTTCTAGTTTCATTCTTTACCAAAAGAACCCTGGTTTTACTTTTTCAAGTGATCACAGACACCCTTGTACCTGTTTACATTTCAGAGGAAATTTGCATAGGGCAGTAATTTTGGACTGATTTTCACATTTCACTTTGGGTTAGAAGTTTGTATCAAACAGAGTTTTGAGTTTTGCTCAGGCAGAAGAGGTGAGCAGACAAGTGGTAGCAACATGCAGCAGACTAACATTTGTACCTTGAAAGAATTAGAGAAAGTTGCCCACATTGCTTGTAAAATTAAACTTCCACATCTGACTGGAGTGCAGAGAAGGTCCTTGAGATTTTGATCTAAACTGTAAAATAAAAGCTACTAATACCTTGTATAGAACTCAGTAATACACAGCAAGTGTGCATGTCTTTGAAATTGCTAAATCTCTGAACATTCCCCACTCTTCTCCCATTTTAGCCGCCCTGTGCAGTATCTTTGTCAAACATGAGCAGCTGTTGATTTCACCTTTCAGGAGATTTGATGGAGACCCTGGTCCCACACCCCGAGTTCAGGCTGCTGGGCCTGCGGAACATCCCCCAGATGCCGGAGAAGTCCCTGCCCTACAGCGCCTTCAGCTGGCCTGGCCTCGTCAAACACCTCAGGCAGATGCTCATCGCCAATGCTCAGATGGAGGAAGGTAAATAAACACCAGTCACTCACCTTCAGTCTCCATCACCCTTCAAACATTGATTTGTGCAGATGGAGTAAAGCTGCATGTTTTGTGGAGCTCACAGTTCAGAAAGGAGCTGCTGCCCTCAGCAGGAATTTGCCCCCACAGAACCAGCTGCTCCTTTCACCATTCCCTCAGCTGCCACAGCAGCTCTCAGATTGCTCCAGCTCTGCTTCCAGACATCTCAGTTAATTCTAACTATTGAAAATACACAAACCAAACTGACAGTCTGTGGCTGTGCACTTAATTTACATAACTCATTTGCAACATTCCTTGGACGGTGAGCTCTGCTTTTTCTTTTTACACCTTCTACCCATAAAAATTAGGCTCAGCTCTCCCATGTAATTTACATGGAGAATTCAGTTACAGCTCCCAGTTATGCAAGGAATGGGCTGGAGGCTTGCTAAGTATAGAAACAGGTATCCATTTTCTCTGGCAGAGTGACTGCCAGGCAAATACTGCAGGATTAGCAGTGGTTTTCTCTGGGAATTGTGTGATTGCTGCTTCACTCATGTGCAGCAGCTACAGCCTCCGGTGTGGTCTCAGTTTGGGGCACAGTGATAGTTCCCATCTGCATCTTCACAAAACATTAACTTGCTTTTCTATCTCTTTTTCCCAAATCCCAAAGGTATTGATTGGCAAGTACGACCACCGCACCCAGGCTCCTCCATCCCCTCCACAAACAAACCCCTGCACTTCAACACTTCCATTGCCAACCTGGTTATCCTGAGAGGAAAAGATGTGCACAGCGTGGACTTGGGTAAGAGAGAGGAGCACAGCACCTCAGGGAGGCAGGGTTCACATCTCACTGCAGTCTTTGCAACCAGGTGTGATGCAAGTTGAAACATCCCAAGACCACACATTTGACTCCTAAGGTTGATATTCCCTCTAGAAGCGTTTTGCTGTCCAAGGCCAATCTGTCTAATTGCTTGGGGCTGTTGTATTTTACTTCTGAGTTTCCTGAAGCACTTCAGGGAAGGAGGAAGAGACTCAAGTTTGTATATCTGGAATTCTTGGCTATAATGTCTGAAAATACATGTCACTGTTTCTGGAGTGATGAGCATTGCTGGCAGCTGAAGTATACACACCAGTGTGCTTCTAGATAATCTGAGGAATCTGTTTAAAAGTTGTGTTTTCAACAGGCTGCCCACTCTGCAGATATTTTCCCAGGCCTGAACTGATCTGACAGCATTGATTTGGCCACACAGGGATCAAGTCTGGGTTTTGTCCAAAGGGCTGTCCTGTTTCTGCTGCAGGAAGTTTCCAAGATCCCTCATTATACACATCCTGGCTGAACCCTCAGGATGCTTTTAATGCATGGAAAACACCCAGAGCATTTAACAAGTATGAGAAGTCTGCTTCTTTGGTCAGCAACAGCCAGTTCCTGCTGAAACCTCTTGACAGCATCGTAGGAAAAGCTTGGAATATGTTTGCTTCCAAGTAAGTGAAAATAATTGTGCTGGTACTTCACTAATGATTGCCAATATCCTCACTGATTTCTAATTTCTGACCCATTCTTCAACACACAGAGCTTACCTTCACCAGTACACAAAATTTGGAATCCAAGAGGAAGATTTCCTGGACTGCTTCACAACCCTGGAACAAGTTATCTCCAGTTACACCAATCTGTGATTTATTTCTTTGTTAAAATGGTCTGAAATAGAGATTCTCTGAAAGAACCAAGCTGGAAAACCTTCCATCAGCTTCCTGAAGTATGTAAATTATTGTACTGGAGTTATTTTTCAGTCTGAGGAGCAGAGTGAGTGTGTGTGTATGTTTGAATAGCAAGAACTGAATATATTAATATATTCATATTATTCTTATTTAACATATCTAATAAATACCATTTTTCAATTCATTTGCTATATACTGTAGCTATATCCTTTTCTGACCATTTCACTAAGCAAAACTACAACTCCTGTTTTTCTCCAAGTTATAAGTTAATTAACTTGTTAATTATTTAAACATATTTGCCATGAGTATGGCTGGTAGATTGCAGATGTAAGAACTTACAATTTGGTATAATAAATACAATACATTTTATAATTTCTGAAGCCAGTTTAAGGACTTGGCTCTTTCTTGCACGAATTTTACCACGACCACAAGGTGGTGCCCTGGGAAGCTGCAGCTCCCTCCTGGCAGGAGAAGGGATGGAATGACTTTGGAAAGCACCCACTGAATTAAAATGAAATAAAAGAGTACAGCAGAATTAAAGATTACTTTGTAACACTGAGCTCTCTTCTGCCTCTCTAAGCTATTCATCAATGGTAGGGAGAGCTTTGGGAATTCTTGCCATTCCCCCCCATGTCACACTGTTCTCCCACAGAAATAATCCCACTGGCCAAAAATTAAAAGAGTTAAATCAGTCTCAAGGACTTTTCCCTTGACAAATGGACAAATTTCACAGTGCACCTTCAGGTTTTAGTGCCATTTCATTCAAAACATGGCAGCTCAGCTGGGGCCTGCTCTGGTCAGAAGGGATTTCCTGCTCTGTTTCTGCCACTTTCAGCTGTTGTCTAATTTGGGTATTTTCACAGAAGACACTGCAGGAAAGATTGCATAAGAAGTTGAGACAAACAGCACAGGCAATTGGAGTTTGCAGGAACAAAGGGTCAGGAAAGGAGACCATGGTGAGCTTCTCCCTCCTCCAAAAGGCACAGGATGTTCAGCAACACAGAAAAATTTCCCTGCTCTTTTCAACAAATCCCAAACAGAATTTCCAGTATCGGAAACGAGAATAGGTAACTCCTTGAAAAAATGGCCAAGTCCCAGGAATCCCTGTCCTCCTCCTTTCACAGAACAGGTAAAAGAGTTTTTCAAAAGGCAAAGGACAGGTAAGTTCCCTGAGAAACAAGGAAGAGAGAAATGGGTCATTGTAGTGCTGGAGCAATAAATAACTTTATTGCAGAAATAACCTCATGTTATCTCTATGTATTCATAATTCTGAGCATGAAGCAAACACAGCAGGTGCTCAGTGCACCTATAAATGATACAGACCCATATTTATTATTTATTTATGGCACTTCCAGCTAATGGAGCAGGATATTTGGTCTTTTTTGTTTGTTTGCTGACAGAATTTATGCCACATCAGGAAACACAGCACACAGGTAAGATTCTAACCCCAAAGCAAAAATTTGAATTTTAGCTGCTATAATCCCGTACTGCTCTGCAGCAGCGCCTGACAGGAATTGTTTTAGGCATCTCCAAGCTTCTTCCTGTGAATGTTTTTCAGTACTGAAATTCTCACACCCTTTCCCAAACCTAGCCTTCATTTTTTTGATCTATGATGGGATTCCTTTATTTTTTCCCCAGGATGTGGAGAGGGTCAAAGTGACAGGAAGTAAACGGCCACTATCAAATAGTCATCACCTCCAATTACATTAAAATGTGGAGGAGTAATTCTCTATGTAATTGAGAAAATTAATTATGTAAATAGAGCCTGGAAGAAGGCCTTTATTTCATTAACAATTACAATTAAAGAGGTAGATCAAAGGTCAGCACAAGCCAGTGGCTCAGTGACAGGAACAGCAGAATCAGTGGCCTTGACCTTGCTTGTTGTAGGCAAAGTCCCCACAGGATGTCCATAAACCCAGGAACAATGCTCCAAATCTCACTATTGTTTGTTGGAAGGGACAGGTGCAGCTCACTTGGAAGTTGATTCAAGAACTCCAACTATAGCAGACATTTCATGAATAGGAGAACATTTATTTGACCACAAAAAAAACTCCAAAACAAACCCTACTCCCCCAAAAAACAACCCACAAACAAAGCAAAATAAACCCATCAAAATAAAAAAAACCCAAACCTTAAATAACCTAAAATGTTTTAAACACAGTGAGTGTTTGGCAATGTAGTTACAATTTATTTATTTGGTCATAAATAGATATTGGTGTTTTTAAGGTTAGACTCACTACCAGCACAGGAAGGGTGGAAATATGCAAGAGAAAAAAATCTGTGGTTCCCACAACAACCAGGGTTTAATACACGAAAAGAGAAAATTATATTCAAATTACCAGCTGAAACACTACTGAGAAACACTAAGATACAAAAGGGCCTCGAATGAATAATTCACTTCTTTCTGCATTTGCTAATAAATTTAGGATGGATAAATATTATTAAATGAGAGCCCAAACATCCAAAAGGAAATAGGACCGAGTGTACTTTAAAGAAATCTGCTTTTTGCTGGACACCACTTTAGAAACTGCACAAGAGGAATCAGGGAAGTGATTCATGGATCCGATATACCAAATAAAAAAAAACAAAAACACCAAAGGAACTGAACTGCTGCCTTTGCTCAAGGACAGCCCAGACAGAACTTTTCCAAATTCCCCCGGAGCTTCCTGCTCCTCCAGCCCCTGCCCACGCTCCCGAGGCACAGCCCGGACACTCGGGCAGTTTTTAACAGCCTGGAAGTGGAGCTGATAATCCTGAATTTGAACCACGGAGCCTTTCCGGCTCTTTCAGTCCAGCCGGGGCTCACAATGGTCCCCTCTGAGCTCGCATTGTGGGAATCCTGTCCCTGCAGCCCCGGCCACTTCCCCTGCCCGGCTGGGGCAGGACCCAGCCCCGCCCTGCAGCAGCACAGCCCCGCTTAACCCTTCCCAGCAGCTGCAAGAGAGAAATATTCCTGCCAGCCACAGGGAAAAGGTGGAAACGGCCCCAGAGAAGAAACTGGAGAAGCTGCTCGTTAGGAAATAAAGGCAATTTTTAGAGTAAATGTGCTCCAGGATAAAGATCATGGAAGAAATGTAAATTTTAACCCCATGTTCATACAAGCCTGAGAGATATCAAACAGTGGCTCCTAAGAGAGTCACACTTACCTGTGTGAATTAGGTGCTAGAAACTTTCTTATCTCAAAACCAAACTTTAAAACCCCACGTTACACCCTAAGATAGAAAAATTAGTAAACTGAGAGTGTTCTCCAGGCCAAAATTCCTATTTTAGAAGTAAAAGCAATAAGTGGAGAAACTAAAACGAGACACTGGTTAAACAAAAAAAAACCCAACAAAACAAAAAAAAAAAGAAAGAAAGAAAGAAAAAGAGAAAAACATTGCTTGAGCTTTTGTTTCACTGGTTGTATGTGAGGAGAAAGGAGCCCTGTGTTGGATTTGCACTGAAATTGGTGCGTTCTGCAAAAATGATTATTGTACATATTTGGTTACATGGACAATGTCATGTTTATTTAAGGCTCACAAAATACACTTCAGTGTCCTGAGAATGGTGTAATTGTGGGCAGATGGCAGGACTGAATTTGAATTTCTGCCCAGCAATCTCCAAGATGTAATGGATCATTTACAGGAGCACGTCAGGAGAGCAGAGCCCACGGAGCCAAAGGGGAAGTGGCCTCATCCCACAGGCTCAAGGTGGAATCAGATCCTGCCTGGACTTGGCTGGCAAGGGCACTGTGGCTGCTCCTGGAATCTCGGTGAGGGTGCTGAGAGCTGGGCACTAACTCAGAGCTCTGCTTTCCAGATGGCCTGGAACAATCCTGAGTTCCAGGATCCATCTCTCCGTGAAGTGCTTGCTGCTGCTGGCCTGTCCTTCTGCCACTTGCAAAGGAAACACTGGGAACTTTCCTCCCCAGCCCACTTTGGGCAACTCCAGCCTGTGTTGGCTGACTGGGAGTCACTGAAGTCAGCAAATGTGTTTATGGAGTGATTTGAAGTTGTGAATCTTTCTTTATGGGCTGAATTGTGATGAAGAAACCAAATGCAACTGATAAAACAGTCAAAACCATAAAATTGGCAATGAAAGACCAAAAATCCAATTAAATACTCTGCTCCCAAGGAAAAAAGCTTCCATTCCCCCCCACCAGCCACTAGCTCAGGGTTTCACATTATTTTCCTCTATAAAGATTTAGTCAGGCTTCCCCTCAAACCCAGTATTTTCACATAAAGAACAGACACAAACCTGGTGTGTGCTGTGACAGGAGAGCTCACTCTTCAGTGACACGAAGAAGGAAACCTCAGCACGTGGGGTTGTGTTCAAGCTGAACAAAACTGCAGGGAACAGGCTTGGACTTGGCCAAAACCAGCTCCACACCGATGGCAGAGAGGGCTCCAAGGCCCGAGGGAGGGACAGCAGTGACAGTTTCAAGCAAGGGCTCTCAGGCTCTGCCAAACAACACTCAAACCCTTCTCCACTGGATTGGAAGGATGTCTCAGTCACAACTGGAATGTGTTGCCAGAGATTGCCTCATTTCCCCCACTAACACCTGGCTCCTCCTGAGCAGCCACGAGGCTCCAGGGCTGCACTGGGGCTTGCCACACACAGAAGTGGGACAGACACTTTGTACAGAAGTTAAAGGAGACAACAGAATTAAAATAACCACTTGCAGTAGCAAAATATTGCTTTGAAAATGTTTTTGGCACCCATTATTTGGGAGTCAAGTAAATACTGGCTTCAGGCATCTTAAAAGTTTCTTCCTTGCTGCTCCCCACCTCGAGCCTTACACAACACCCAGGAATGCACTGCCTGTGTAACAAGAGGTCAGCTGGGCTGAGGAGAGACCTACAAATCCAGGAATCTGAGAAATGAAACGTGTTGTTATGAAAGTATCCTAAACATTAAGAGCTCTCCAGAAAACAGCTGCAGCAAACCAGGCACTGAGAGCAGTGAGGTTTCCAGCCAGCCCCGAGAGTTTTGTGTTCACGGTGAGATTTGCATGATGTTGTAAATCTGATTGTGTGTCTTCTCTGAGAGACAGAGAAACGCTGGGCACAGAAACTTGTGTTTTCCCATCAAAGGATGGAAAGATCTTAATAACCTTCCTGAGAAAAGCCACAGTCCCTCAAAGTGTGAGCCTTGAAGCAGGTATTGATGTTTTAATCAGCAGCAGCTCCTGCTAGAGAACTGCCAGGTTCTCTCCTGACAGCATTTGAGCAAAGAGGCACCACAAGGTCATTCCTGTGGATACAACAAGCTTTGGGAAATGCACTGGTTGTCTTAAGAATTTCTTACAGGTGATACCAAAGCCACCAGAAGAGTGACCAGCGTCCCGAACCCGTTTCGGAGCCCCAGAAGAGCCGTTTCCAGGAGTCGGGTGTGGCCTTTATCAGAGCAGGAACAATACCCGAGCTGCCACCTCCTCTCTCGCCGCCAGTTTCCTCATTGCCAGCCCCGAGCAGCTTCTGGGAACAATGACCTGGCAGTGACTGCCCTGGAACACGGCAGATGCCACACTCCCCCCCAGCCCAGCAGCTCCTCAAACGAGCTCTAGAGAAATGTGACCTTTGCTTTAATGCTAATGGAGTCACTGCTCTTTGACTCATTCCAGGGATGATAATAATAATAATAAATTAATAAAACCTCCTCAGCACAGCAAAAGGCAGTGCTAAAGCAAACTGAACCCAAGCTGGGCTCATTCCACAGGTTCACATTTGCACCTTTGTTTCATCACACCTGGACACCACCAGCAACGAACGGGGCTGAGTGGCCTCAACCTCCTCACTTGTAATTCAAACGCTGTAATAATCACCTTTTTAAACCAAAATACCAGGTTTTTTTCTGAATTCTTAACACATTCCAAGCAGTCACTGATTACAGGGCTCTCTCAGTTTGCTGGGAGGTGACATAACAGTGCTGAGTTTCTGTGTTTGAGCTCCTTCCCCTCTCGTGACAGCTGAGCCAGGTTGTTCCAGCCTCTGCCACAACAACGTTCTGCTGCCTTTGAGTGGATGCATCAATAAACAGGTGAAATAAATAAAGAAATTCATGCCAGCATTTCATGCCCTCCAATTAGGCACTTGAATTAACAAAGTCACAGCAGGCTCAGTTTTTCAGCATAATCCTAAAAATGACTTTGCAAGAGCATATGCAAATATTTCCCTCCTGTCTGAATGCAGCAGAGGTTTCACAGGGAAGGGATTGCTCCACTCCCCTCTGCCGAGGCTACAGTGACCCAGCACTGATCCCTCACCTGCCCAGCAGGACCAGGATCCCCTCCCACTCCCACACTCCACCAGCTGCTGCAGTCTGGAGAGACCTGGATGAAATACTCAGTGTTCTTACTGGTTTTCCTTCTTCTCCTCCAAAAACCCAACCAAATTTACAGCAAAAAAAGGCAGAATTTTAAATCTCAGAAGAGTAATTCCAATTACCTTATCTATAACTACATCCAGCCTTTTAACTTCTGATTACAAATACAAAATATTTTTAACCATGTGCTTCAAACAAAACTGATTACTTTTACCTCCAAAGAACACACCCAACCCCCCCTCTTTTCTTTATACCTGCCATCAATTTAGCTCATTAATATTTCTATTTCTGCTTGATAATCAGGGAAATATCCAGAGTGTTTTGCTTGCACTTAGCAGTGCTGCAGCAAGAGGGAGGCTGATTCTAACAAATTCAATAATGAATGCCAAAAGCATAGCAGGGAAAGACTTTCTGGAACAGCATCAAGCGACTGTCAAGTGTTAGTGACAAGTATCTTTTAGCAGGAACAGAGAGCTGGGGGAGTTCTGAACAGAAACACAGCACGAGGGACAGGGAGCAGCAGCTTTGCCTCTGGTGATGGATGTGAGGCTGGAACTGGATGGGCTGCCCTGACCTGGCTCGCTGTGACCTGAGCTCTGCTGACACCAACAATTCCTGGTGCCTGCTGGGGCACTGCCACCTCTCAGAGGTGTGAGGAGCCACAATGCTCAGGACAGGCAGGAAAACGGAGAGAACCCAGAGGAGCTGCAGCCTTACCTGACCTCATTTCACAGATAATGAGACTAAAAAAAGTCTCTGTCACATTAGTCATTAGCTGTTCTTTACAGGGCTATTACTTCCGTGTGATTTTCAGTCATTCCCAGAAAAAAAAAAAAGCAAAAAAAAAGCAAGATACTTTATTTAGTGTGTAACTGCAAGAAACAGCAGCTAAAAATAGAGATTTGTGCCAAGATTGTTCCTCTTGCCTTTGGATTTGTCCCTAACACACTGAACCAACTGACTGCTTGCAATGGGTAATGAAGATATGTGCAATAAAAGGAAACTTTGGGTTAAGGGAGCAAAATCCATGTTTTCAGGTCAAATGCTAAAGGCTGAGTCTTTCTCTCTAGGCACAAAATGCAACTGCTGAATTATCTTCTGTGTTCACTGGAGAATGTTTGGGACAGCAAATGTCACAGTGTTACCAAGAGGGTTCAGTACAGAGAATGGAAACAATCCAGCTGAAATAAACACTGGGAAACGTTATTTCTTTGTTTATTTAAGCAAACATAAAACTATCCATTGCAAGTCTCATCAGGTTTGTGTCTCTTTTCTTTCTATTATTAGGGTTTTTTTTACCTTTTACCATGTCCTATCTCCCAGGCAGAATGAAGAACTTCCTTCTTTAAAGTGTTAGAAAGCTTCAAAATAACAGCAGAGCTTATTGGAATGGACATATGGAAACAAAAGCTGAAGAACAATAGATATATATTTCACACTATAAATATGTAAACATAATGAACCAAAAGTGGGGGAAAGTTTTCAGTTTCTCTTGTGGTTTTCCAGCAGGCAAGAGGCAGAATTTTAAGGAGACCTCTAAAGCATTTAGGAAGGGTCAGTTTACTGGCTCAGGCTCTAGGAAAAAGGAGTTTTTTCTCTTTCAGTTGTTGTTGCAGTGTCCTGATTCCAACCTGAGAGCACACAGAGACCCCAGCATGGCATCAATGCTGTCCCCTCCCAGAAGTGTGAGAGGTTAATAAATACCCGTGTCCCTCAGGTGACAGATTTGGGGACCAAAAAGCTGCCACTAGAAGTGGGGAGAGCAGCCAAGGGCTGTCACTGCTCCAGAGTCCTCAGGGGCAATGGAACTCTGAGGTGATCCCTTACAAACTGCAACACTGAGGGTTTGCAGGCTGAAAAGGTGAAGTTCCAAACACAGCTGTGGGGTTTGGAATTGCACCAGAACAAGTTCTTTGTGACATTATTGTCAAAGGCCATATTCAGGCCAAAAAAATGGTAAGATTTAGTAAATACTGCTCACCTTTTAAAAATCACCAGGAGCAGCTGAATGGCCTTTGTGCTTTAAACTCCCTGGTACCAACTCCTGTGCTGGGACTTTCAGACACTGGAATTTCATCTGTTGGAGCAGTCCATGCAAATCCTCCCCAGCCACTCCCAGCACTGAAGTTCCCTGGGAAGCCAAGGGAATGGGTACAAACCCCAGCCCCGCCCAGGGGAAGCTTTACCAGGGCTTTGTTGTGCAGGACCGCGGCACTCGGAGCTCAAGCCCAGCCCAAGCACAGACACGGAGGTGCTGCTGATGCTCAATGGAAACAGCTGGGGATGGATGAGGAACGGTCAGATGAGAGATACCAAAATGTCAGACAGCCTACCGACTGTTGTTGCCATGAGATCCAACAGTCAACATCAGTCTGATAAGCTATCCGACAGGATGGTACAGCCATGGCATGGCACGACGCTGGCAACACAACAGGCTCCAACACAACACAGCTGCAGAACCTCCAGCCCTGCCTAACCCGGGCCAAGGAGCAGCCTAAGCTAAGCTAAGCTGGAGCTCAGGGCTCTGGGCCACCTCCTGACAACGCTAATTAATTAGAAAGGCAAATGAATTCTTGGTGCTTACCCTCCTAGGATAAAATAAAACCCAATCGTTCACAAGTGATGAGAGCAATGCAGGTACAGCAGCAGTGGGGACTGATGCACTAAAGAGGGAAAAGAGCCATTTTAATATCAGTTCTGTTCCTGTACATCTGAACTGGCACATGCTGATCAAAACAAATCTGACTAAAAGCATGAGGTTAAAGGTTCTCTGAAGTTCTCTGCACCATTACTGGGTAGACACAAAATCTGCTTTCAGTTGGAACTGAACTCTTCCCTCTCTCTTCTCCTCCACTGCCCACAGTTCTGGTCTCAGGGGAAAACACCTGAGCAGAATTTAGGATAACCAATCTTGTTCTCCATTTAACCTATTTAAGCAGTGACTGTGCTTCCTCCTCCCTTTGTGCTAAGCAAGAAGTTCTGAAGAAAAAAAAAAACAAACAACGAAAAAAGAACAAAACGAAAAAAGAACAAAGGGTTTGAGCACCATTAGTGCAGGAAGGATGAGCAAACATGCACAGAGCATCCAAAAGTGAGAGAGGAAAAGAAGCAGCTTAAAAAGATTGACACAAGAAATTCTGGAATGATCATAAGATGACTTTATAAAGTTTTTATCTTAACTTCATTCTAAATATACAGAATAAAAAATGTTGGCTTCAGCATTTTGACATCGACCATCTCTGCTAACATCATGAAGTTGGAGAGGGTGGCTTTTCCAGCGTGCAATGCAATGGGACACTGGGAATTCAGACAGAACAGCCTTACCATGAGGGACATGCAACAGTTGGTACCCGACCTGGACTCAGTTATTTACATTTTCATGGCCTTGAAACTTATGGAAAAAGCAAACCAGCCACCCTTCAAAAGAAAACGTTACCCTCAGGTCAGTCTGAAGTTAAATCAGGAGATGGAGAGTATTAAATCATCAGTTTTGGAAGTAATTTGGATGGACAACATTTGTGTTAAACTCTCTTTAACAACATCCCACTGTCCATCCTGTAAAATACAACCCAGGCTCGTGAAGCATTTACACCTTACCGTAGAATTTAAGTTTGTAAATGAAACCGTTGCTCTAATATCCAAATTACTTTCAAAATCAAACAAAAAAAACTTGTTAAGGAGTTGAAAGTGGGTGTTAAAAATTTTCCCCCCTTTTGAATAATGCTGATTTTCAAACATTTGAAAAGATGTGCCATTTCTTGTGTCTGCCAAAACCCATCCTGAGGGGTTTTTTCCCATTTTTTCCAAGCTCATTTGGTTTTTTCTTCCGAGTACATCTTCTGTTGCAGTCGCTTGGCATAGCTCTGGGCCATGGAGTTGATTATAGACAAGATAAAATAACAAACCATGACAATCACCAATTTTTCAAATATCCAGGATAGCCAGTTTTCCCCCTGAAGAGACAAAACAGAAGGAGAGGGAGAATGAAGATTAGCAGACAGGACAACAGAGAGTTCTGGGTGAAAGGTGAAAGCCTGACCTTGTCTTTATTCTGCAATTTATCAAATTAAAAGCAGGAACCAAGTGCGAGCTGACAGGATTCCGGCAGGTCCCTCTGCAAAGCCGACTTTAGTCCCTTGAAAGACAATGCAGGGGGAGCTGCCAAATGCACTGGCGGGGAGATGACGAATCCCTGCTCATTCCCAGTGTGCTCCCAAAGTGATTTATTATTCCCAGTATTGTTTGGGCTTCGCTAACAATTCGTGGAGTTCACAATTAGCAGCCCCTGCCTGTCACGTTCCTCGCAAAGAAAACAATCAGGTCACTGGTTAACAATGTGCTTTTTCCCCTAAACTGCCTTTTCTGGGTTATCTCCCCGTTACGATCCCACTCTTTGGTGTCCCTGAAGTTCCAGCGTTTTTCACGGGAATTCTCAAGTTGTGCATTTTGTCAAAGGAGGGCAGCAATGCTCTGCTCAGAAATCCCTGCCCAGAAATCACTGCACATTTCCTGACTCCAGCCAGACCCAGCTCCGGCTCTTTTGTGGTAAGAAACGGGCCAAGGGACATTTCCAACAGCTACAAACACTGCACGTGAAACGGGAGTTGGATCCATGGATTTTATCTCAAAATGCCTCAGCATTCTGAATTTGAATTGCCTCAGCCTAAAGAATTTTATGTCAAAGCTGCTCTGTCCCACTGAAAATTCAGGGTAAGTTTTTAGAAATACTTTTTAAAAATTTTTAAATTCTTTTTTCTGTATTAAAGGACACTTCTGCCCCTTGTACCTGCTCCGAACACTGTAATTTCTTTTCCTTTTAAAGACTAAAGGCTTGGGGATTTTATTTCTCTTACTGTCCACTGAGCCACAGATCCCAGTGGCTTCTGAACTATCGGTGCTGCCCAGTTTGTTACCATTTCACATGGAAAGGCAACTTTTTTATCCTTAAATTAAACTTTGCAAAGAGGCAGCTAAATGCAGAGGCGAGGCAAGCCACCGGTTTTGATTTATACTTTCATTTATTCTCTAAAGGATTTTAATCCAGTAGCACACAATTAATATTTTCAATTCCCAGGTTGCTTTTAAAATGAGATTTTTATCTATTTCCTGTGTCAGCGCAGATCTTTGAAAAGCAGAATGGGGAGTTCCGGTTGTAAAAACTACAAGTCTGAGACAGGCAGGGAAAGGAAAAGTGAGCCGGGGAGGGAGGGAGGCAAAGACGATCTTACCTGTGGCACAGCACTGTCGGATTTGTGGTGAAGTTTTATCCTCTGAGCTTCTAAATATTCTTGAAATGGCTTCTGAAGAGAAGGACCTATACTCGGAATAGCACTGATGGAAAGTTCATCCCAGAGAACAAGACAAAATAGGGGAGAAAAAAAAAACAAAAACAAAAAACATTTTTTTTTTAAACTTACCACTTTACCTAATCAGAACAAAGTTCAGGCTGAGCCACAGCTCAGCAGGGAACTCGAAGCTACTCGAGAAAACAGAAACCCACGAAATAAAACACATTTCATCTTTCGATCTGATACTTCGGGAGGGATGCATTTCCCCAGATCCTCAAAAAATGTTTAAAAAGAAAAATATTTCAGAGCAAGACAGCGCTGGGAAGCGAGGCGGCAGCCGGGAGCTGGAGCATTTCCTGGGAGACAGCAGCGCTGAGAACCCAATGAATGAGTTCGGAGAAGTCCCACATTTATCAGCGGCAGTTCCTGTAAGAACTGGTTTGAACCGATTAATGAGGAAATGACTGGGGCTTGTGTCATCCCTCGGTTAAAAAAGAAACTGCTCGGCCCAAGCCTCGCCCTCTCCCGCTCCGAGCCGGCCCCTCTGCCCGGCCAAGTCCTTTTTAGGACAATCCGTGCGTCATCCCTTCCCAAAAGGAATGCGGCAGCGATCCCGGAGCGCCTCCCCCGCCCCGAGCGGGGATGAACAAAGGAACAAAGGCGGGCCCCGAGCGCTGCCCGGAGCGGGCCCGGCTCGCACAAAGCCCGATCCTAAACCTGGGAATGTCCCGGGATGGGAACGGGAACGGGAATGGGAACACTCCGGGCTCGCACAAAGCCCGATCCTAAACCTGGGAATGTCCCGGGATGGGAATGGGAACGGGAGCGCTCCGGGCTCACACAAAGCCCGATCCTAAATCTGGGAATGTCCCGGGATGGGAACGGGAGCGCTCCGGGCTCACACAAAGCCCGATCCTAAATCTGGGAATGTCCCGGGATGGGAACAGGAGCGCTCCGGGCTCTCCCCAGCCTCCAGCAGCTTCTCCTTCAATCCTGCTCAGCAAGAGACCCCAAACCCTTCAGTATGGTCAGAACCCTTCAAAACCTGCCCAAATTCAAGTATAAATTCAAACTGATCAGCAGCAACCCCACGGCCTGAGCTGTGAACATTCCCAGAGCTGGATCCAGCCCATCCTAACTCCAGTTCTCATCACCAACCACTCGAATTGCAAAGGGAATGGAGATTCTGATTTTTGTTTAATTTTAAAGAAATCTACACTATACATTATCATACACGTGGTCCTCTACATTACAAAACCTCACCTAAATGTTGGTTTTATTAAACCCACTAGTCCTGCTGCTACTCCAGGGAGGGTTTAGTGAAAGCTCCAGAGCCAAGGTGTAATCCAAGGAGCTGTACAATTGTCCCAGTGCCTCAAACCATTCCCTTCAGCCTCCTGATCTGACACCATATTCCCTTTTCCAGGCCGAAGCCCAATTAAAAAATAACAGCTTTCTAATTTTAGGAATTTATGAAAAGCACAAAACAAAGTGTCTCATTGTCCTCCAGTAAATCTATTTATTTCCTTCATGGCCAGGGGCAAAGGAGGATTTTTGAACCCATTTCCCAGCAAAGGTCGTTTCCCCTGTGATTCACCACCAGGTGAGGAAATTCTGTGCCCGGACTGGGAAAAAAACCCAAAAAAACAACAACCCAAAACTGTGGAGCCCCAAAGCACGTCCCTGATCCATTTATTTGACACAAGACGTGTCAGTGTCCCCAAGGATTCCCGGTGAGGTGCCTCAGCTCTCACTGCTCCTGGGAAAAGCTCTCCAGGGACTGGGACCAGTCACGCTCGCAGCACCAGGGACATTCTGAGCTTTCTTTTCTTTCTCAAACAATTCTTGGGAGCCCTGAAGAGTGACTGCAAGGTAATGGTTTACTTTTGAACTTGTGCATGATTATGAAATGAGGAATATTTAAATGATGAGGGATCAATGATTAACAGGGTGGTGTTCGAATGACTCCGTTCCTCACCGAGAACTGAACTCGGTCAGTGCCCAAATCGAATTAAACACAGAACAAAGACAAAAAACACAAGCTCAGAGGCTTGAGGAGCTCCTGGTGCATCAAAACAACATTTCAAAATTTTTCTCACTAAATAATTCACTTTTCATTTCCTTTTCTGTGCACGACTATTATTTAAGTGCACAAAATTAATTTTATCAAAGCAATTTTGAAGAACTGCAAGATCCTGAATGTGAGTACCTCAGATCCTATTTTTTGTACATTTGTAAAGACTTTAATTCTGAAAAAAATGTGCACATATTTAAATGAGGATTAAAAAAAAGCAGAGGAAAATCTAGAAAATCAGGAATCCACATGAAATTCCTGAAATCCCATCTCGGCAGCACTGTAGGAGTTACTGCTGCTTTTTTGGACAAAATGAAATAATTTAATCACCCAGTTATGTACCACCTGATATCCAAAGGCATAATCTTAAATCTAAAAATCTTAAAAAGAATTTAATTTGATTAGAAATAAGGGAGTTCTGTATCCCTGCAAACCTCGGAGATCCCTCGAGGAGGAAAGGGGAATTCAGGATGAATTTTGTGGGATCCGGGTGGGACCAGATTTGCATCACAATTCCTGCACTCAGCACCTCCAAAAAACCGCAAATTTCACAGGACCGGAGAAGGAAAATGCTGGAAGATAACCCCGGAATAATCCAAACCCAATTCCCTGTTCCTTCGGGAATCCAACCCATTGTCTTTCAAATGGAGAATGTGGAAGGAGAAATTCTGATTCAGACCTTGTTTTCATTCAGAAGTTGCTTGAGAAACTCTTACAGTTAAATATTAAATTTTCGTTTGGATTCATCCTAATTCTCTGCTCAATTCTAATGTTTCACAAGGAATTGAAACTGAGAACAAGCTTCCCAAAATTGCAGTAGCCTTTGGTAATCCTAAATTCACTAAAATGATAACATTTCAGTCAAAACCATGATTTCCATTCTAATACTAAAACAGAAATTCCCACTAAAAATTTGGATTCACTGAAAAAACTCTTGGTGCCTGTTTTCAGAACAATTACCTGTTATTTGTAATTAAACAGATGCACTTTTTTTTTTTAAATTCAGAGATACGATTTCTATCCAAAAGACAAATTCTAAAGCTCCTTTTCCAATAAATAAAACAGAATTCCCTGTCTGTTTGAAGTTCCACGTGACAGAATTTCAGCAAAGTTGCTCGAGGATTATTTTAAAAATTACACCAAGAACCTGCAGAGTCTGACTCCAAAAATTTCCAGTCCAGTTACAGCAAATCTGTGTTTGAATTTATTAATTTGCTTTTCCAAGAACAACTGTCAACAGTTCAAATGCCTTTCATTGACTGTTAAATGATTTTTGGAAAACTTTAAATCTTTTCAACAGAACCTTTGGAACTACAGAAAGAGTTTTCTCAAAGGCACCAGGATGAAGCACCAAACTCAGAGGAGAAAAAATTGTATTTTCCCTGGGCTAAAATGTAGAAGTTATTCTATGTTCCAGTCATCTGTGTTTTACTAATACTAAAAATACTTACTTATAACTATTTAATGATGATATTTGCACTTCTGAAAGGCATAATTTTCATCTTAAAAGATCTTTAGGAGCATGGGTTGCTCTTGAGTGACTGAAATCTCTCAGCCTGTGCTTGGAGAGGTTGGGAACACTCAGGGAATTAATTCCAACTCTGCTAAATTCTGAAAGTCTCTAGCAAATGCTGCTCCTCAGTGTCATTGCACCAATACCTCACAAAAATCTGTCACACTATAAATTAGGATATAAAATTCCCATTTTATCAAAGCACGTGTGGGTATCTGTTCACTTTTCCATAGAGAAATGTTAGAATTCACAAGTGTTTTCCATTTAAAAAAAAAAAAAAAAAGAAGCTGCCACTGGAGACTCAAATTTTGGGGATAAAACCATGGGATTTTTCATGAATGAAAATTTGAAAGTTTATGAAAGTTTCCCATTTATTAGAGGCCTCAAACACCAAGTGATGCTGAAGCAGCTGATTAATAACCCTGAGCTGTTCTTAAACTGATCCTGATGGAATTAAAAATTAAAAATGTGCATGAGAACCCCAGTGCAGCCAGCCCTGAGTGTGAACAACTGGGACCCATCCCCAGTGGGATGCTCAGGAAACTGGGAGCACTGGGGGGTGTCACAAACACGGGAGTTAATTTAATTTAATTTAATTTTATCACGGAAATTCTAACCTGGAGGGAAAGCAGAGCCCCGTGGGGGAACAGAAGGTGCAAACAAGGCTGGACACACCTGGGGAAGGTGATGCAATATTGAGTCACAGCCCCACTTTATGGATAATCCCTCCAATATTCACTGCTTGGAAAATCCCTTTTCCTTAGACCCCACATACTCAGGGTAGGTTTTGCCCAGATTTGGATTTTTGGGCTGAAACAGCCAGAGAAAAACATCCTTTGGGAAATGGCACCGAAATTCCAAATGAAGACAGCAGGGAAGAGCAAAGGCACAGCAGCAGCAAATCCCTGGGGTTCGGCAGTGCCCAAGGGCAGGGATTATCTCCTGCTGCACACAAGGGAGGGAAGGGGCACTGCAGGATCCCACAGAGAAAGGGAACGTGCTGGGATGGGCTCCTCCCTGCCCGGACCTTCAGCTCTTTCCAAATTCTTTATTTCAATCAGATTTTGACAGCCAGGCCAGACAGGAAAGACAAAGGCTTTCACCTTCCTAACATTTATGGAAAATAGCATTAAACAATCTCACCAACATCAATTGTAGGAGATTCCCATTTCTCCATTCCCCCGTGAGAACACAAGAAAAATCCATCCTGCAGCTCCAAAGCAATAAAACATTTAGGAGCAGGCATTGAATTTTAGTATATTAGTATTTAAGGTATTTTAGGATTTAGGGTATTTTAGGATTTAGGGTATTTTAGCCACCCCTCCCTCAGAAGTTTCACTCCAACATGATGGTATCAACTTCTCTGGAAGTCAGATATTTTTAAAAACACTGAAAAATAAATTCCAATGGAAATATTTTTATGCCACTGGCCAATTAGCAAAGCTGATTCATTTGCATAACATGTCCCTTGTCTCAACAGGGCACCTTCCTTCCTGTGAGCCCTCTGAGCCTTCAATGGTTAATTTTTTTCCAGACAGTGATCTAAACTGGCTCAACGGTTAGTATTTTAATGAGCTGTCATTTCCTGTGCTGATAAAGATTCTCACAGTATTTAAACCATCCATTTCCCCGAGGCTCCACCACCAGCAAGGACCCTGCAGTGACTCAGAGGGGCTCAGCCTGAGCCTGACTCAGCCTGGGAGCTGGGGCTGCCCAAAACCTGGGTTAGGCTTAGAGAAACCTGGGGCTGGGGCTGCTCAAAACCTGGGTTAGGCTTAGAGAAACCTGGGGCTGCCCAAAACCTGGGTTAGGATTAGAGAAACCTGGGGCTGCCCAAAACCTGGGTTAGGATTAGAGAAACCTGGGGCTGCCCAAAACCTGGGTGAGGTTTAGAGAAACCTGGGGCTGCCCAAAACCTGGGTGAGGTTTAGAGAAACCTGGGGCTGGGGCTGCCCAAAACCTGGGTTAGGCTTAGAGAAACCTGGGGCTGCCCAAAACCTGGGTTAGGCTTAGAGAAACCTGGGGCTGGGGCTGCTCAAAAGCTGGGTGAGGTTTAGAGAAACCTGGGGCTGCCCAAAACTTTGGTTAGGTTTAGAGAAACCTGGGGCTGGGGCTGCCCAAAACCTGGGTTAGGTTTAGGGAAACCTGAGGCTGCTCAAAACCTGAATTCTGGGAGCTGGAGCTGCCTAAAACCTGAATCCTGGGAACTGGGGCTGTTTAAAATCTGAATCCTGGGAGCTCAGGCTGCCCAAAACCTGGATTAGGTTTAGGAAAACCTAAGTCTGCCCAAAACCTGAATCCTGGGGCTTCCCAAAGCTGGACCAGCTCTCTTTGCAGCCAAACCTGGGCTCCCCAGCCCCTGAGGAGCAGCCAGAGCCCCCAGCTCCCACCCCCACCCCGGCCTCAGCACAGCTCTGGAGCTCAGCTGCTTTTGTGTCCAGACCTCTGAAGTTGCAGAAAATAAATCTGGTTTATGGTCAGGATCAACAGGAAGGTTTTGGGGTTAAAAGGCTCCTTGGCAGCTTAATTTGCTTTCTGAGATGAGGAAAGGAAAGATCTTGGTAGAGGTTACAAAGCTAAAATGTGCCAGGTTTGACATGGCTTCCACCTGAGCCACGCTCCAGTGGCCAGGGCAGCCCAGGAGGCTCCAGGGCTTTTTTCCTTGGGACATTCTGTTATGTTAAATCAATGCTTTCAAAATGAGCAATTGCAACATCTGTGACCTGCTCGTCCTTAGCTCTGCTCACTGCTGCTCTTCGGAACGAAACCTCTGCTTGCTTTTTAAAGATTCTTTTTTAAAAACTCCATTTAGGGAAAAAACCTTTGCTTTTTCAGAGTTAAATCCTTCAAGCCTTTTGCAAATAAACTCTTCTAATTCTGTTGTGATCCACTGGAAGGCTTTCAACACCAAAGCTCCTCAGATTTCAGCCCCATCTGTGTCCCTTTCAGGGCACTAAAGCCATTTTTGTGTGGAGCTGCTCTGTTGTGCTCAGGACACATCCCCAGGTTTCTGATGTACCTGTGCCAGGAAGGTTGTTGAGTTTTGAACTAACAATGTCAGGGGTATTGGTTTAACCTTCCAAAATTCCTCCCAGGAGGTTGAGAAGCCACTGCCCAGCTCTTCCCACCCCAGGAAAAGATTTCTGGTTGTCCCTTTATCACTTCTTGCCTTGTGTTCTAAAGAAATAACCTCAACCTGTATTGTAAATTATTTTTGACTAAAAAAACCCCAACAATCTTTAAGCAAACTTTCCAGTTACCTCAGTCACCATGATCTCATTTGTGCTTTTTTGGTGAAAGGAACACCACGCTCCCTTTACCAGCATCAACTGAGATTAAGCTGTAAGCAAAGAATTATGGCACAAGAAATAGCAGCAAACTGGTTTGTCCAGGCAATGCTTCCAGTACCTGTGACCAAAAATCTGTTTTTCTTTCAGCTGTGCAATCACTCAGTGCCCTGCAGAGCTGGGAAGGGTGGGAAGCTGCTCCACAAAAACCACTGGGTTAAGAAACTTCAGGAGCACTGATATTTTTGGGTGGATTTTGCAGAGTTTGTTGGATTCTCAGAGGTAACAGCCACAAGAAAGGACTTAAAAATCCACATAGCCAAATCTCACTGGCTTCTGTTGTAACTCTGAACCAGTTTATTCACTCAGTAATTAACTGAATGGATGAGTCTTTTACAGGTAACAAGAGAGGCCGTGGCTGCCTCATCCCTGCAGGTGCCCAGGCCAGGCTGGAGGGGCCGGGAGCAGCCTGGGACAGNTTCTGATTTACAGGCAGGAGTTCACTGCTTTTGCTGTAGGATCTACCCTGGACCTGAGCACCTCTGGCAGGGACAATCCCAGACACTCCAGCCCAGGAATTCATCATTAACCACAGCCAGAGGCAATCTGCAGAGCAGGGTGGGATTTCTCCCTAAAAAAATGTAGATTTTTCTTTTTTCTTTCTGACCATTTCCCACCAGAATGGATGGCCACAGTTTAGTGGATGCTGTGTGCTTTGAGAACTACTTCTTCAGTAGTTTTCTGGGAATTCTTAATCCACATTTAAAACTGCCCCTTCCCAGAAAACAGAAAACATCACCCTGCTCTGAAGCACTCTGCATGGTGTGACTTCACAAACAGCCCTGTAATTGCAGGTAAAAAACAGGAACAGAAACACTGAGGAGCCAAAAACCCCACAACACACAGGATAATGAAATATTTCAATAAAATCAGCAATAAACTCTGGCTGAAGTGACAGAACACAGAACTCCTCCAGAGCATCTTCCCCCACCAAAGCTCAGGGAGGGCAGGATCCTCTCCCAGCACTGAGGCACCAAGAGAACAGCTCAGAGCAGGAACAGGTTGGTAATTCCCAACCCCATTTCCCTTCTGGAAATCCTTCTCATCTTGGATTTCCACCTCACACCAACCCCACTTCTCAAACCCACTTATTTTCCTCATTCCCAATAAGTTTTGTTGCCACCACTCACCCTCTGGCCTGTTTTTGTTCTCCAGCTCTCAAAAAATTCTACAAAAATTTAAAATTTTCTGTAAACAGCTTCTTAATTTCCTGCCATGCTTTCTTTTCAGTTTCCTTTTTAATTTAATTAATAGAAAAAGTATTTTATGATCTGTTTATAATGGAGACCTAGACAAAACTGTAAAATCAAATTAAATGACATTAAAGCAGCCTGGTTATGGCAGGCTCAGTGAGGGACCCAGCAGCATCCAGTGACAATAAAGAACAAGGTCTGCACATGAATCAGCTTTGCCTTTTGACTAAAAATCACATAATTGTCAAGAAATTCTCCCTGGTTTATAAAATCAGATATTCTCAGACTTTATCTCACAACTTAATCTTCTGTCTAGGTTCCATTTATCCTGGATATCAGCATGCTCATTATTTTCAGGTATTGTGCTCAGATATTTCCTATTGTTTAAGAGCAACAGCCCAGACAAAGAAAGTCTAAAAGTCATTGTGGTGGATAGAATTTGATTAAAATAAAGTTACTGACCATTAAACAGAGCTCTGTTTTAATTCAATAATAGGGCTTTTAGGCAAGGTATTGTTTAACATGTTTGAGGCTCCCCTCTAACAGAAATTGATGAGGTAATGCTGGAGACAGCTTGAGAAAAGTCAAGGATACCGGGACATTCCAAAATTCTCACTGTCTCCCAGGAACATTTTTGAACTCTGACATCAACCCTCCAATAAAACCCAAACCCAGCAGAGCTCCTGTGAATGCATTCGAAGTAATTCAATGCAAAATTATCTCCAAGACAGATGAAGTAGGAAAAATCTACTGGGTTTGGCTCCAAACATCCACAGGAGAGTAAATCCTTGGAAATGTACCTGAGCTAGGGGCAGATCAAACTGTCTGCAGTGATTGATGCTGAGAAAAACTCAGGATGCTTAAAAGAAACCACATTTCTCTCTCTCCCTCCTTTTTTTAAAACAATGTTCACAGCAACAAATTAATTTTGAGTTTTGGTACAGAGCAGATGCTCAAGCAGAAGATCAGGAATAATAAAGCCAGGATTTGCTTCATCAGTGAAATGCCCTGCAAGGTTCTTCTGACACTCCTTTTCCTTGTACAGCATCACTGCCTGGAGTTTTGTTTCAAAAAGAATTATTTCCAGACATTCCTCCTCTGAAACTTTTCTTGAGGAGTGTGGCTTTTATGTGAAAATAGTTATTACACTTTGGGCAGCCAAATACCCCTTTACCCCAGAGAAGAAACCTTGGAAAAGCAGGAATACCTTAAAAATTATTTTATGGATTTATAATAGGTTGGATTAGTTTTAGTTTTAAAAAACCCAAACCAAACCTTCTCAAAATCAGGACACTTTATCCATTTCTACTGAATTTAACAGAACAGGGATCAAACTCCACACACCAAATTTCTCATTCTGATGTTTTACGAGTGATTTGATGTTGTAAATGTGTAAGGTACTTCCAGTTAAGGAGGATTTTTACTGTCAACCTGAAACACTGCATAAAATCTCAGGTTTTTAATATGGAATTATAGAATTTTATGATTTTTTTTTCTATAAATATAATTTTCTTTAATTTTCTCATTTTTTTGCCATAGGATCCCACCACACCACTGCACAAAACCCAGGGCAAACATCCCATCTGCAGCTATAAATGCAGGGATCTGGGAGTGGAAGAGCTGAATTTTGGTTTGGGGTGAAGGTTCAGTGCTGATCCCACAACCCTGAGCCTCAGGGCCAGCAAAATTCTCCAAGGACTGGGGGGGAAGAAGCTGCAAGTGAGACCTAAACCCTGTGTGGGGCAAAGCCTGGAACAAAGCACAACCTCAGCACATCTGAGCTGCCTCCTGCAGTAATTTTCCATTAATGGGTGCAGGTATTAATTACTGAGCTGGGGAATTACTCACCCGATGAGGGCCACCATCTGCTCCACGATGTGTTTGCTGAAGGTGATAATAACAAAGAGTTTCTGTGGGAAGGAAAAGAGCAGTCACAGAGAGCCTGGAGCCCAGGGGGAGCACAATGGGGGACACTTTGTGCTCCTTCCCAAGCAGCTCCTCCCCAGCTTTCCCTCCTCTCCTCTTTATTTTTCAACATTCTCCTCCGAAAAGAGGCAGGAGAGAAAAAAAAAGCTGTTCACTTTCTGCCTCTGTTTCCTCCCAGTTTGTATTTCTTGCAGTGTTTTTGTAGCCTGGTGCTGCCCATTCTCATCCTCCCCAAACTCCCGTTCCCAGAAGCTCCAAGGTCACTTTGCTCCATCAACAATGTTGGAGTGGAAAAACAGCCAGAGAAATTCACAGCCCCTTACACAGAGTGGCCTTCCAGATCACAGAGGGGAAAAATAATGAGTGTTAGTCCTCTGATTCAGACAGAAACAACAAAAAATCCTCAGTGAAGAACAAAGAAAGAGCCTTTGGGCACCTGTGAGACTGTGATGAAACAGAATAATCACAGTCCCTAATAATCACAGTCCTAACCCTACTTCAAAATGTATCCAAAAACTCTGCATAAAAACAGCTTATCACAGTAATATGGAAATCTAACCTAGCAAGTTTTACCCCTAAATAAAAATCAAACCTGTACCCATGAAGCTGTAGTTCCAAATATAATATTTAATCATATTAAAAACTATTAAACATATTAAAAGACAAACCTCAAATACTATTTCAACCTTACAAGAAAACAGTCCATGATTTATCTGATACAATTTTACAAAACGGAATAACTCTGAATTTCCTACTAACTACAAAATTATTAACTCTACTTGTTGTTCTTATGCAAATCAGAATGAAAAAATGAATGAAATTAAATTGACATAATTTTAATAAGGAGGTTAATATAAAAGGAGTCCTGGGATGGTCACTGCACCAGTCACTCACTTCCTGTCTGAACATTGCATTAAAAGCCTTTTCCATGACTCTCACATTTCCTAAATTCCAAGTCCAGCCAGATCACTCCAAAAAATCAAGGCTATTGCACAAGGGTGTGCTTGAAAAAGAGAATTCTAAAAGCTGAGCCTATTACAAAATCTGATGATTTACCAACTGTACGAGGCATTGGGAAATGTTTTTTCACTTACATGGGATCTGAGTGTGGAGCACTATAAATTACACAGCAAACACTGTGGTAGCTGAACAAGGCAATTAAAATAATAAAAGGAATATTGATCTAATGTTGTTTCACTTTTCTGTGCTGCCAGAACACATTTTAGCCAACACACGGATTTAAAAGCAGAACAAAATTCAGAAAATACAAAAATAAGTGTGGAGAAAAAGCTGTTCTCTCCCAAGAAATGGAAGAATTTCCAAATTTATTTATTGTTTTCTGTTAGCACTGGGCAAAATAAAATAACCATTTAAAAAAATGATGGGAAGAAAAAAGCTTGTGTTTAGAGCAAAATAAAGATTTTAAAGCAGCTTGATGAGGCTGGAACACGAATCATTTTATACTAAAAGCTTATTTTGATGGGAGTCACAGCAGAGATTTCCAAACAACAGAGGCACAGGCAGTGCAAAAACCCAAACTCAGCTGAAAACATCCCAAACAGAGCGACGTAGTTCATGCTGCAGCCCTGACCACACCAGAAAATCCTCCAGGGAATCAAAACTTCATCTCTCCTTGGACCAGGGTGACGCATTTCCAAGCAAAACTCCAACATTTTGTGAAAACAACTGGATTGTCAAATTCAGCACATCTGGCACGGCCCTGAGCGAGCAGGGGCCCAGCAAAGCCAGGCCCTTTCCAAAGGACCTGGGACACCAAAAATTGCTGCCCCAGCCCCAAAACTGCAGCAAATCCACCCAAACTGAGCTGGCCCAGCCCAGCAGGGCTCAGTGGGGTTTTCTCACTGAGCTAAAAAGGGCACATTTCAAAGTGCAAAAAGGGAGTTCACAGTGAGAGGAGCCCTGGCAGTCTGGTAAAGGCCATAGGTAAATACCTTGGCTAACCACCAATTTCCTGAGTGGGCCAGCAGCTATAAATTACTCACTTGCCACAGTTTGGAGGAGCCCAGCAGCTGCTTTATTGTAAATCCCTTGCACCAAATTAATTTCCATTACTTCAGGTCGGGCAAGGAGACTCCAGGATTCATTCCCAAGTAACACAGTGGAACAGGCAGGGAAAGAATCAAAGGTTTCAGCCCCGAGGGAGGGGCAGCACTTGCCTGGATGTGCATTTTAATCACGGCTTTTCCAATCAAGGTCGCACCGAAGAAGGTCCAGAAGGGAACCAGAAAGTGGCCACAAGTTATCCCAGCCAGGTCAAACAGGGGGTTTGGGATCTGTGGAGTGCAAGGGAAAGAGGTTCAGGAATTGCAGCACACATTGGATGGACAGGAACATGACAGACTCTGAAATTCTGAAAAATGAGCAGCTTCCCCTCCTCCAACTTCACCCAAAACTCTTGTGTCTTCATAATTACAAAAATGTTGATGTCGCACCACATGACTTAAGTTATGATGTCTAGCTGGGATTCAGCTAGACAATGTCCCAGACAATTCCATTCTCATGGTCCCTCCTTACCCCTGGATCCTGAAAAAAGCTCATGAAAAGTTTTCCATGTGAAGTGCACGGAAACCACAGCAAAGCCATTTTGAGTGATTTATCAAATTTTTTCTCTGACAAGCACATCACTCTTGGAAGCCAGAGTTCCAACTGATCCCCAGTGATTTCCAGCTGAGAAACTACATTAAAAACTGGCATTTATAGTCATATGTATCCAGTTTAAAAGCACTGATTAGATTTTATTAAGCATATGCATTTCATTTAAAATTAAAAGAATTTTTTATTATTATTAAACTGCTGGCCTGACTTTTGGTATCGTGATACTATCTGTAAAATATTTTTGAAATGAAACCAAGAAAGTATCTGAATTCCAACCTTCCCCTCTCAGTCTGGAGCACAGGGGCAGTGTTTGAGCAGGGTCACTCCCACAAGCAGTGTGGTACTGGGGTGACAAACTGCAGCACTGCTGGTGTTTTGTGACTTAAATAAAGGAATAAAGAGTGCAGACTGGGAAAGAACAAAGAACGCTCTGCCACCAAGCTTGCAATCTGTGACAGAGGGTTGGACTGGACAGTTGGAGCAGCAATTCAGATTCATGAGCACCTGCAGAGGAAGAAATGTGAAGTAGGCTCTGCTAATGGCTGGGCACAGTCCCTGAGCACTGAGCAGGTTCCACCTGACTGCAGCAGCTCCCTGCTCACCTGACTGCAGCAGCTCCCTGCTCACCTGACTGCAGCAGCTCCATCCTCACCTGAGCTGCAGCAGCTCCCTGCTCACCTGACTGCAGCAGCTCCATCCTCACCTGAGCTGCAGCAGCTCCCTCCTCACCTGACTGCAGCAGCTCCATCCTCACCTGACTGCAGCAGCTCCATCCTCACCTGAGCTGCAGCAGCTCCCTGCTCACCTGAGCTGCAGCAGCTCCATCCTCACCTGACTGCAGCAGCTCCATCCTCACCTGAGCTGCAGCAGCTCCATCCTCACCTGACTGCAGCAGCTCCATCCTCACCTGAGCTGCAGCAGCTCCATCCTCACCTGACTGCAGCAGCTCCCTGCTCACCTGACTGCAGCAGCTCCATCCTCACCTGACTGCAGCAGCTCCATCCTCACCTGAGCTGCAGCAGCTCCCTGCTCACCTGAGCTGCAGCAGCTCCATCCTCACCTGACTGCAGCAGCTCCATCCTCACCTGAGCTGCAGCAGCTCCATCCTCACCTGACTGCAGCAGCTCCATCCTCACCTGAGCTGCAGCAGCTCCATCCTCACCTGACTGCAGCAGCTCCATCCTCACCTGACTGCAGCAGCTCCCTGCTCACCTGGGCCAGCTGCTCTGGCCACAGGAGCTGGTCAATGATTGCCTCTCAGCATTCTGCTCCTGGAGCCAAGGCTGCTCCAGGCTGTTCCTGGCTGGCTGCTCTCAGGGCTTTTTGTCGGTTCACAGGATGTTTTAATCCCTGCAGTGAGTTTGGGGCAGGGTGCTGTGGGTATCTCTGAGCACACCATGGGCAGAAGTTACTCAGCACATCCCCAGGAGGGTGTCTGAGCAGCCAACACTGTGCTGGTTACTGAAAGTTGCCCAAAAAAAGCCCACAAAGGCAAGAGGGCAAATTCTCACAAGTCACAGCGAGGAACTTCAGGGCTGATTCTTGCTTTGTTCCTTCCTCAGAGCTGCCTTTATATAGAAATAAACTCCAGACAATCCTGACTTCCTTCTTGCCACTAAACAACATGACAGTCAGTTGACTTCACTGGATAAGCTTGCAGAATTTTAATCTCCATCTGATGGTGTTTTTATGCAGCATTTAGAAGCCACCACTTGAGACACAAGGACCCACAGCTGGGACAGTCATCACCACTTCACCAGCAAGTTCTCCACTCATAAAAAACACATCAAATAAAACTCTGCCTGAAATCCAGAAGGAAGATCACAATTACAAGGGAGGCAAGCAGAAGAGACACCTGGTAGAGCACAGGGAAGCAGAGAAGCCCCTGGGCTTGTGGGGGGCACAGCCCCCCCTGTGTGCTGCTTTCCTCTCCCTTGCTCACCCAGAGGTGCCACACCAAGGGACAGCTCTGCATTCCTGCTTTTCCAACCCTCTGGAACCTTCCACCTCTGCCTTCCTCCTGCAGTTATTGTGTGAGCACATTTACAAACCCCCAGGTGTGCCCTGGTGCATCCTCATCCCTCCCCCAGCCCAGCTGCAGCTCAGGGCCTGAGCAGGGCTTGGGCAGCAAAGTGGGGAAGAAGTTAAACAAATGTTTAAATATTACTAAGCAGGAACTGCGGGGTGTTTACAGCCAGCTCTCGTGTTTACCAACTCCTTCCTCCTCCTCCATTCCTCCACCTTGCCCAGTCACTCATCCCTGCCACCTCCAAGCTGTGCTGGTGACAAAGACAGGGGACAGCTGGGGCAGGGATGTGTCCCAGGACTGAGTCAGAGCAGGGAGCAGCTCCTGAGAGCTCCCTGGCTGGGAGGATTTTAGGAGCAGCTTGTAGGCTATGACTCCACTCTAAACTTCAAGACCTTTTAAAGGATTAGTGAGCAGGAGCTTTATGTCAGCAACTCTAATCAGATGAATTCTAACACAGGTTATCCACATCTGAGCAAGCAGTTGGCTGTGTCATCTTTACAGTTTAGGAAACCAAGAGATCTTGGACAAGTGTGGAGTGAAAGCCTCAGCAGCTGGGTAATGTTGTGGTTATTCCAGAAAAATGGGACTGGGGGGGGTCCCACACTTCCCCCTTCACTGCAATCACATCCCACAGTTTGTGTGTGGGATGAAGAACAAGGCACACCAGTTCCAGAGAGAGATTTAAATCTCCAATATTATTTTTTTTTAATTCTGAAAGAAGAGCATTATCCTACTCAAAAACTGAAATAGCATCGCTGGAGATGCTCCTTTCACCTCTTGATTAAAAAAGCCATGAGCAGTTTGTAGCTCCACAGCCACGATTGAATTTTGTTTCCTTTTTCTGCCCTCTTTGGTTCCTAATGACCCCAAGAGCAGATGGGGGAGGATTGGAATGGATGGACACCCTCATCAGGGCTTCTGCAGGTGGTTTTCCACTCTCCAATCCATGCACACCTCTGGATTTGAGGATGTCAAGAATGTCAAATACAACACATCAACACCTAAAGAAATCATAACACAATTCCAGCAGGTTTTGTTTCCCTGAGCACCACAGAGATCACAGAAACTGCAAACAAAAACAAATCCCATGGCAAGACATGCAAGCTGCAGTTTGTGCCCATAAATCTCCCTTTTGCTGGGAAAAACTCACCGAGGCACAGGCCAGGATCCCAAAGAACCCAACCTTCTGCACCAGGTTCTGCACTGCCAGTTTAGCCCGGGAAGCAAAGTCCTGCAAACAGGAAAATAAAATTATTAATGAGGAAAACCCCAGCTGAACAGAGCTCAGAATGTGTGTCATTTCCAGGATTTCCTAAGCAGGAATTGGGAGATATTTTAAAGCAGAAAGGCCAGTTTGAAACCCTGAGTTTAGAGGGACAATCGTGGTGGAAATCTGAGCACCCACATGCACTGAGTTTTGTTTTTGCAAACCCTGAGAGTGGCACTAAGCTCCCCCTGCCATGGAAAAAGCTTTTCCAGTTTTTATTTCCCCATATCTTTGGAATGCCAGTGCTGCTTATAGCTTATTCCCTAAACAAGCAGAGGGAATTCATTCCTCCACTACCATTTCCAGTGGTAAAAAGGAACTTTCTGAGAACAAAAAGAGCACAATAATCCCATTATACCCTTAGATCTGTTCTCCCAAACCCAGGATCTCAATCAAAATACCCAATTCCAGGCACTGCCTACAACACACTTGTAAAATTCATTAAAATCCAGAAAGCTGAGCCTAAATTACTTTAAAAGCAGGGAAGGTGCAGCCCCTGTGACTGGAGCTGTTCTGTACAAAGCTGCCCCTTTTTATTTTGTGATCAGTCCTTACTCCTGAGGCTCAAAATTTGCCAAACACCCAGGAAACCCCTCAAAAAGCAAAAATAAAGATTCTCACAAACAGTTGATTTGATTGTGAGCAGGGAATTTACAGGAGATAAAATTCTTTTGAAGCAAAACTGTCCAGAAAAATAAAAGCAAGGTCAGTGCTCCCTACTCAGGCTTGGCCACAACAGTTCCAGAATGCTGGAAATCCTTGGGAATAGCAAAACATTAAAAAATAATTATCCATTCCTTTTAAAAAAACCTACAAATAAGCAATAAAATTCTGATTTTCCAGGA
Organism: Rhabdornis inornatus; assembly: GCA_013397075.1. Classification (NCBI taxonomy): domain Eukaryota; kingdom Metazoa; phylum Chordata; class Aves; order Passeriformes; family Rhabdornithidae; genus Rhabdornis; species Rhabdornis inornatus. The sequence goes on from VWZS01000704.1 coordinate 637,280, forward strand.
GCAATGCAATAAATTACACAAGGAAATTACTTTAATCCATAATTAATGATATTTTAAATTCCACCCTTTACTACTGAATTGTAGAATTTAGAATATCATTAATTTTTGATTAAAGCAACTGCAGGGTAATCCAGGAAAATTACATTTATGCAATTTTAACTTTGTTACAGTTCTGTTGAAACCTTAAATGATACACACTAAAGAAGGAAAACTACAATTATTTTACAATGTTCTTGCATATTATTTAAATTTTGAGCTGTAGAATTGAAAAATTTTCTGTGGCAGATTAAAAAATAATAGATCTGTGATGAGAACATTTGCTTCTTTTTACACCCCTTTTTCAAGTAGTAACTTCATTACTGTGTTTTCAGACAGTTAAATTCTCATTTTAAAAATTAAAAACAAAACAAAAAAAGAAACCAGTTATTACTCAAATCAGAATAATTCTACTTATTGTATTTAATGCCTGGAAAAATAACTAAAATTAAAACTGAAAGAAAAATGCCAAAAAAATGAGATTTCCTAAATCTTTCAGTGGGACATTTTTAACCATGAGGGAATATAAAAACCACCTAGAATATCCTAGAAAGGTGATTTTTCACACTTTGACCAGGAATTAAACCTTAGGCTCACGATTACAAAATGGGAGAGATGAAATATTCACTCTTTTAATGAAAATTTTCCCTGATATTTTCCCATTGTAGGAAAATATTTCCCATTGTTTTCCTCGTAGGATCCCTCCAGAACTGGAGGGATTAAATTTGCTCCCAAACCCTTGAGTTTATTCTGATAGGAAACAATCTGGAAAGTAAAACTAAATTTCATGGTTCTTTTTTTTTTTTTTCATTAAAAGAGCAAATTTTTACACAAATTGTTACAAACAACAAAACATGACAATTTCCTGATGACCAAGCCCAAAATTCTTGCGACATCCAGGGCAGTTCCTGCTCCAACCCCAATTCCCTCGTGGTGATTTCCCAGGAAACTGAACCCAAAAAGGAGATCCCAGCTGCAGGGGCACCCTCAGCTTTGGGATGGGCTGCCAGGGATGAATATTGAATATTTATTGACAGCAATAAAATAGGCAGGATTTTCCCCCAGGAAAACAACAGCTCTGCCAACGCCCCAGCCAAACACACGAGTGAAAATCAGTCTTTGGGATTTCTCTACAAATGAATTGAACACCAAAAAGTGCAAAACCAGATTCTGTCCCTGGGAAAGGTGTCCTGAATCAGTTCCCTCCTCTGGGATTTCTGGAACAGAGCTTGGTGTGGCCAGGACATTTTCAGTTCCTATTTTCTCCCCCATTTCCCAAAGCCACGGGGTTGGAGCAATATTTTCACTTTTATAATCCAATAAATATATTTTCCTTGCAGCTCCATAAATCTGAGGGCAAAGTATCTTTAAAATAAAACACTCCAAGACAATTATTCAAATGGCTCTGTGATTTATTTGCATGAAGTTGTTTCTATTCTGATTTTAATTTATTCCCCCATTATCTTTTACTGTGTTGCTAATGCACTGTTGTATCAATTTTCACAAGCTGGAATTGGAAATAAACTCTCTAGCAAATGACCTATAAACTAATACTTACAGCACAGCTGATTTAATAAATATATTATTATAATTATATATAAATTAACTGTACTAACTTAGGGTAAAGCACAGTGCACCATTTTTAACCAAATTTCTTAAAAAGAACCAGCTTCTCTCACCCACATTTCCCAACTACAAAATTCAAGGCTGCCTTGAAACTAGAATTTTCCCTCCAGCTAAAAACATATAAAACATTAAAAAGCTAATAATGAAGGTCTTTAAAAAAAGTTCAACAAGTTTGTCTCAAAAAAAAACCCAAAACTCCAAACCAAAACTAATGTTGGAGCAAATTTTCTCACCTTATTAATTCATAACTTTAAAAAATAAAGTTATTACTCAGCTTGTTTCTTTGTTAAGTTTTGGTTTTACATTGTCTATCAAAAGGACTTCATGGAAAGCAAAATTTTAAATTCTAAAAATTTCACTCAAGAGCTTGTCATTTGTCTTTCTTTTTTCCAAATTTTTGAAATAAACCAAAAGACAAATTAAAGATTTTTTTTTGTACCTATTTTCTATGATCTAATGGAATCACAGCTATGAATAATTTGCAGGGTAATAAACCTACCAAGATTGCAAGAAAACTATGAATTCCAGCCTCAACATCTACCCTGTGAAAACAAGTTCAAAACGATTTCTCTTTGGTTCCTTCCTTAAAATTTGTTTGACAAATCTTTGCAACATCTTCAACAATAAAAAAGCCTTAAAAGTTTCATTTCTCCGAGAATACAATCCCCAATTTCACAACTTTTACCTATTTCACAACAGAATTTTTTTTTTTTCTAAAGCCTGCACGGGGAATCTTTTCTCTATTTTTTAAGCATTTGAAAGAAAAGAAAGTAATTTTCTGCTTTAAAAAATAGTATTATTTTATATATATATGTACATATGAAAAGAGACAAAAGTTCAGCTACTTACAGGCAAACCATTTTCCCCCCAAATTAAAGTTTCTAGACTGGACTGGCCTCTCAGCTAATTGTGATTCATTCTTTATAACATTTCAGGATGCTTTAGCTCACTGTGTCCCTTTCAAAGATGATTTATTTTTTGGGGTTTGGAAATAGATTTCCTGTGAGTGCCACAGTGCAGGCAGAGGAAGGTTAAATGATTAAACATGACTTCATTGGGTTAATCATCAGATCCCCAGAACTGGGCTGGAACAAGAGGCACAGAAAGGTCAGGGATGATTCCCCAGCCCCAGCTGGCAGCTCTGGCTGGGGAGAATTCTCCTGGATCTGCTCAGACCTCAGGAAAAGGGAATTTTTCATCATTTCATTGACCCCAGTGGCTCCATGGGACAAAAAAAACCTCCCAAAGTTCCAAACCTAAAGGGATGTAAAGAGAATTTACACGTTCTTCCTTTGAACAGGCCCTGTGGAGCAGCCCTGTGTAAATATGGACCTTTTATCCCTGGAAAAGCCTTTCTGAAAGACAGAATGGACAGCCCTGTCTAAGTTACAAACTTGTGCCCCATCTCTCTGTTTCATTTGGTTTCCATTTTTAATTTAATCTCTCTCTCCTTTCTCCTCTCACTGTACACTTGGTGAGCTCCTCTGAATGTGAGGGAAGAACAAGCACCTCATCAGATTTAACTAACAAGCTCAAGGAAAAAAATAATTGTAATATTTTTTCCTCTTTTCATTCTGTAACAGAACAGTCACAATTAATTGTTCCCACTGAAATTGTGAAGCCTCTTTTTTCTTACTCTGCAAGTGCAGAGCTGGTTGATTGATCCACAAGAGTAGCTGGAGGTATCCAAAGAGCTCTGAATAATCAGAGTTGGACTGAATCCCACAGAAAAAACCTGTAACACTTCCCCAGCTCTGTTCTCTGATTATGCAATGTGACAGTTCATTTTCAAACAGTTGCAATCAGATTTTAGGAGCACAGAGAAACCAACAGCTCCCATCACATCCCAGCTCCATCTCTGAAAAACACGATCCAGATCCAGATTCCAGGGATTTGAGGCATGGAAAAACTTCTCTCCTGTTTCTTTTCTGCTGTAAATGCCTCAAGCACTTTACAAAGGCATTGGTAAAATGGGCAGATTTAACACAAAGATGGAGCCAATTCCATCCCAAGTTCATGGTGCACATTCCCTGCTCAGGAGGGCACACAGGGCCTTGGGCTGGGATCAGGGGAAGTCAGGGATGTTTTAATGCCATGGATATTCCTCAACCTAGCACATGGTGGCCTGGAGAAGTGAAAAAAAATTCTAGAAGGTCTGGAAGGGGCTACACAGGATTTGTGACTCTGACAGAAAACAGGAGCATGAGTGAAAAAAAAATTAAATAGAGAATACAGAATATACATAGAGAGATCTGAATGTGTTACACCTTCATGGCTCTCCAGGAGAACTTTGGAGCAGATGGAGAGAGGGAAGTTCCTCCTCCTGCAGATTCCCCAGGTCCCTTGTGTGTGATGGAGTGGACAATCCCTCAAAGATTTGAGCATTATTTCTATTATTGTTACAATAAAAAAATTTAATTATCCAGATAATCATCTGAAGTGGAGAACATTTTCTCCCCCCAAAATTGAAGATTGTGTATGAAGCTACCATTTAGATCACCAAAATTATAGAGTCCCTAACATTTAAAGAGCTGCCTACAAAGACAGTGCCCCTCTTTATGGAAAAATCTGAGTTATGTTAAAAATGAGCTGCACAGTATTTTGTTTCTTCTGGCTTTCTGTTACAACACAATGGAATCAAACACAACTTATGGGAGAATGACCATTTGTGGTCAGGCAATGGATTCCAGGATTTCAGAGGACTGGGAGGAATTATTAACTCCTTGGAATAAAGCATTGACTGCAGGGGAGCAGCTGCAAAGAAGTCAGAGAGGTACCCAAGGCTGGGAGGTCACAACACATCCCTGCAAATGGTTCAGCACTCACTGACCAAAACCCACTGCTCAACCCTCCCCAAAATATCAAAGGCAACAAATCCCATGAGGAAATTACAAATGGGAATATTGTGATAGCAGCTCACGGATCTTTGTTCCAGTTTTCTCCAAAATATTTCCAGTTAAATGCAGAGGGGCAAAGTAAAAGGGGATGTTTCCATGTGATACCTGGAGAGCAGGGGGTGTGAGGGGTAAAGTTTAAACTTCCTTATCACCCAAAAATCTGGGAAAGAAGGGTCCTGTCTGGGAAATCAGACCTCCAAAAGAGGAAGCTGGGAAAAGTTTCCAAGGATTACTGAAAGCAGTGATGGGATGGTGGCAGAACTCAGCAAGCACTAACTCTGATGAAAGAAAGGGATTTACACACAACAGACATAGAACAGACATTCCAGATTCTAAATAAGTTTCACTTCATGAAGAGTCTGGGTTTTCTGAGACATTAAATTCTGGAAAAGGAGTTGAGTAATTATGGAAAAGTTGCAAGAGAAAAGGACATAGATGTTGAACATGAAAACAGTTTTAAAAAGTACAAGATGAAGGCAACCAACCAGCAATAAAACAGCCTTGGCTTCTCCAGAGAACTGTGGAAAGAGGAGAGCAGCACCCACAAAGCCTCATTAACCAGACTGTGCTGGAGATCTGAGGGCTTGAAACTGGTAAGACTTCAATATTCAGAATATTTGTAAGCAAGGATGAACATACAGCAGCTATTACAGACAAACCCAAGTCAACACGAAATTTCATCTACAGGTGGATTCTTCTAGTGGCCATTCTGAGGACCAGAATGTTGGACACAGATTGTGAGGGATTTATTTCCACATCTGTTTGTCTTCAAGTTCTTGAGGTTGGCTGCGTGTTAAGGGGTGATGCTGCAATCCAGAGATAATCAGGAGGATGCTCATCTTAGGGACTTTGTAAACTCAGACATGAGTAACTACAATTAGTTCTTGGGTCAGAAAACCTCAAGTTTTTCTGTAGAAAATACAATTAAACCTATTGTCCTCTTACCAGATTTTAAAAGTGATGTTAGACAAAAGAAGCCACAGAGTTGTGTGAGGAGCTGAATTTTTTGCAAGTCCTGTGGGAGCAGAGACAACAGTGAAGGGTCCATTCCAACAGCAGGCTTGGCTTTCCCTGGTCATTTAATTTTAGCCTGTCTTGGAGTAAAGGTATGAAACTTCCAAATTATGGGTCCATTTTATGGTAAATAAGATCTCCCTATTAACAGGAGCAGGAATAAAGTCAACCAGCTCTGGATCAGCCCATTAGTTCCACTAGGAACTTCCAGGTATTTTCTTCATTTCATTAATCATCTGGATCATGGTAGGAACTTTTTATTTCCCTCCTTTCTCCCTCCCCCTTTTCGAGGGAAGAACCAGCAAATGTTTCTTTACAACAAACTTCATCTCAGGAGCTTTAATTTCAAGATTTCAGCCTCTCACAATCCCCACTCAGGTTGAGAAGGGAAATACCAGAAGGAACACAGATTATAGGGATCAGTGAGCTCTATAACTCCAATTTAATGCCAGCTTTTCCCACAGCTAGAACTGAAGCCCTCAGACTTCTACATAAAAAGTCCTTTCGCTTCACACACTGTAAGAATAAAGAAATTTTGTAAAGAATGAGACACAATTAAAGGAAACAGCCAAAAGGAAGAGGAAGGAGCATGTCCTTTCAGCCTTATCAGATCCATCCTGCAGAGCTGTAGCCCCTTGAACCACATCCCCTGCCACCTCTGCTCCTCAGAGCAGCAACGTGTCCACTTTGACACTCTGCAGCTTTCCAGCCCTGCAAAATATCCCACGAAATAAACTGATTTCTTTCCTTGCTGAACAACCACTTTCTATTCACATCTCGCAGGAGACCTGGCAGAGCAGACCCTGCAGCCCATTTTCAGGGAAGGGAGCTGTCAGTGGGAATGTCAGCAGCACTGGAGGAGATTTCCCAGGGAGGTTGTGCAGCCTCCAGCCCTGCAGGGCTCCAGGACCAGCCCAGACAATGCCCTGAGGAACCTGAGCTGGACTAGGAAAAAAAAAATTGGACTAGAAACTGCCTCAGGTCCCTCTCAAGGTGAATTTTTCTGTGATTCCATGACAAGATACTACAGCCACAGGCAGGGAGATGAGTGGAGTAAAGGCACATCCAGCACTCCCCAAAACCCCACTGCAGCTGCTCATTTATCCCAAAGCTACCACTGCAATCAGTTATTGTGGCCACAGCTCTGCCAGTTCCAGAACACTGTTAATTTTTAAAAATCTGTTCTAAAGAATCAAGCCATATTTTGAGGTGGTTTAAGATCCAGACATTATAAGGAAAGAATTTTTGATAACCAATCATGAAAGTTGACATTTTCAATCTCTGATAAACCTGAGAACTCGAAGCCATAAGCACTGAAAAAATTACTGTTTCTCCACATAGGACTGAGACATAAGTTAAAGATTAAAACAGAATGGAAGTGAGGAACTTCTGACACAAAGCCTTTAGCACACACGAGTCCTTCCCTCTCAGCCCAGATGTGCAATCTCTCCCCTGTTCTCCCTGCAAGGGACAGAGGTTCCCAGACAGCTCAGAGAAGTGCTCTGCATACCAGACTCTTGTACAACACAGATATTTAAACAGTGTCTGGAGCAGGGGGAAAAAAACCCAGCCATTTTCTTGACTGTGATACTATAATGAATTTCAATCCGTTATTGAAGGTTGTCCTTAAAAATATTTAAAACGGCTTTTCTGACCCAGCTTTTGATCATTTATTGATCTTTCTGAGAATACTGAGGAGTGAAATATCAAGTATTTAGGAACAAATTTTCCCCTTAGAAACTTGTGTTGAGCACTCCCAACACACATAGAACAGGGCATGAAAATCCAATGACAGAATTCAACCACATGCTTCTCCACAGCCCTGTGCACATGCAGCTCCCAGCATTTCCAGTACACTTGGTGACACTTTTTCTAATTTCTGTTGTAAAGTGAGAAATTTGTTACTGAGAAGAATCCTCCTGACCTAATACTGAGTGAAAATGTTGCAAAGTAACCCAGGTTTCCTCACTGTCTGGGTGATTTCTGCTTTATGTATTCACACACTGAACACTAAAATAATTTCTTAGGGAACAGACACAAGAGCCCTTCAAAGCAGAACTCAAGAAGTCATCTCCAGCCACCATGAGTAATTAGTGCAATGCCCTGTGCTGTTTTTTCCTTATCTGTGAGCAGGTGTGCAAATGAATAGAACAATGTGGGCACGTTCTCCTGCCAGTGCCCAAAGAAATCCAACCAGGAGCTGCTTTACACATTCCTTACTCACAGCTCTCATTGTCTTCCCTCTGCCTATTTTAACTCTTTGCTACCTCTTTTCTCAGGAAGTGCTCAAGATCAAGTTCCCTTATTTAAAGCTGTCATTGACTCATTCCAAAACTTGTTTTAAACTCGGTAGTTCTAGAGAACAGATCAAAACTGAGCTGTTACTCGGTGTATTCACTGTTTGTTAGATTGTCTGTGAAAACACACTGTCACTTTGTCACCTCACCCCCAGCATTCGTGGGGAGTTTCTAAAAGTGCAGCTTCAAGGTTTGATCAGTTCTAAATTTCTATTTAATTACAGGCCACCATAAAAGAGGGAAGAAACCTCCCCTAGAGCTATTAACAAATCCAGACATCAAACTTGAGGAATGCAGGGTGTGAGGAGCAGCCTCTGGTGACCACCCACAGCAGCAACCTCCTTGTGCAGCACGATTAATAAAGAGAGGAAGCTGATGAGGAAAAGGAAGACTGAGTGAGGGAAAGGATGAGTGGAATTTGATGTTCTGTTTTAACAAGTGATTTCTGGGAAAGCAAAAAAAGGAATAAAAAAGAAGCCGAGGTTTCCCAGTTATCGTACACGGCCCTTCCACTTCCATTTTTATGATAAATGCTTTATAAAAACCTGCTTGTGGTCTGCTCTAACTTCTTTTTTCCTGTATCAAGCACCCTTAAACGCTGTTGATTAAACAAGCCAGCAGCCTTTTCAAGCAGGAACTTATCAGATGGGAGCTGTTAATTTAATCACGGGAGAGATCCGTTTTGAATTTGGCCATCTTAAACGCTGCTAATTAAGTGAGATTTCACTCATTAGTCGTGCCTAATCATTCCCCGCGAGTGAAGTCAGTGTCGTGTCAGAACACAGCGCTGGCTTCTCCCGGGTGTGGCACGGACTTTGTTCAGCTCCTGCACACAGCAGTGAAGATGTGGAGAAGCAGTGCAGGGTTTTAGAAAAGATGTGTGTGAGTGTCACCACGACAGACGCCGCGGGTTTAACCCCTTGTAGCCCTGGAGAGCAGCAAGGGGCTCGCTGGAACTCCTGACGAAACCAAAGGCAGGCGGTTGCTGCTCAGTTTAATACAAACCCTCTCGAGTCCACGTTGACAAATTCTTTAACAAGCCCTGTGGTTACAGGGAAGCTGGTTTCAGTCTGAGTCACTCCTGTTCAAACAGTTTACTGGAAATGGAGGGGAGGGGGAATTTTCAGAGAAGTCATGTGATGGCCAGACAAACCACAACCAGTAAAGGTTCAGTGGAGGCAAAAACAGGTCCCAGCAACAACTGACAGCCAGTGTGCAGATGGCACTCAGTCATTTCCAAACCAGTCCTGCTGCATCCCGGCACTTCTATGGATTTAACCCTTCCCCAGGCAGGACACAGCTTGGGGAGTAAACAAACAGCAGTGGCTGATAGTAACATAGGCAACTAGAAAATATTTTTACATGGAAATTTGGCTGCAGCGAGGCTGCACAGAAGCAAACCCCCGATGTGTAAATCATTAGTTCTTACAGAAATGCCACTTAATGAAGCCAAATACTCAGAGCAATTAAGGATTAGATATGCAAAGATAGCAGTACTTTCCCCTCTTAGCAAGGAGTACCAGGATCCAGCAAGGCCCAGGCACTGAGTACCCTGAGGGAAGCTGGCACCAAAAGCTGATTTTTCACTCCTCAGCTTGAAGTGTTCCAGCATGACAGAGAACCGAGAAAAATTACCAACCAGCAACTATTAAACTGCCAAAAGAGAGTCCCTGCTCATGTGTGTGGGGACACAAAACTGCACCAAGTGTCTGTGACTATGTCATTACCAAAGTGCTGCCCCAGTGCATTCACTTCCCCTAATTGAGAGGTTGCTGCACTGGAGATACTCCCTGTGGCTAAAAGGGGAGCTCTGATAAAAGCCTCCTTCACTCTGGAATTCCACTGGAAGGGAGTTAACAGCAGCTGAGATGCCTGTTTGAAACGCTGCTGGGTTTTAAATGCTGCCTTAAGTATGAACAAATCCCAGCGAGCTGCGCTGTCTGTCTGCTGGGCTCTGCCCTGTGGCAGCTCTGGGGACAAAGAAAAACCACCCCTTGTGCAGGGCATGGCCACAAGGCAGCTCTGACCCTCCCTGCACAGAACTGGGACTCACTGGTGAGCACACAAAGGCACACGGAGGAAGGAGAAGTGAATGTTCCTTTAAAATAAGGGGCTTTTTCTCAAGCGTGCTTACGGAAAGTACAGGACAGACACTTTGGCTGCAGGTTAATGAGCTCTCTCAAAAGCCAGCACAAGGAGACAGGTCACTCAGATCTGAGATTCAGGACAGAAAATCCATCAATAGACTCCTTAAAGTAAATGGCATTTTACTCTGTGTAACTCTGAATGGAGCACTAAACCTTTATGCTGTTTAAGCCTCTTAGGTCCCTTTTTTGGCTGATTTTTCTTGTGGCCCAGCCAGGAGCATATTCCCCCTCCCAGATCCTTCAGGCTGGATGCTGTAGCCACAATCTATTCTCACCAGAGAAGATGCTCATCTGTTTCTCCAAATGACCATTGTTTTTGAGAAACAGCAGCAACGAGCTCTCTGAACAACACACACGCAGCAAAAACGTCAAAGCAGCTGGCTCTGCCTCGTAGGCACAGAGCAGCTCAGCTCTTCTTCAAAATCCAACACCCATTGCCAAACCTTTCCAGAAAAGCTGGATGCAAAGAGACCTTTATACTGAAAAAATGCTCCTGTCACTTGACATCAAGCATTTGCAGCACCCCCAAGGCACAGGACTCTCGTCACAGCCCCCGTGTGAGGCTTCAAACTCGGCAGAGTGGGAGAAAGCTGATGGAGGTAATAACAATTGTTAATGAGCAATTTAAAAATAGACATCACCACTGCTCATGAATACAAATTACAGGGCAAAGAGTGATAAGCTATGCTGGAGATTGGGATTTACAGAGGTCATAGGAAAGGCAGGCCTGTCTCCCACAGACATCCAGAGAAAACACGATTGAAGCCAAAAGCAAAAAGGAAGTCACATTAGCAAATGGAAAAAACTGAACTGTCAGTTTTATGAGCACAATACAATTTAATCAGATTGTCAAAGCCTCATGTTAAAAGAGTTTATAGAAACCAAACCACAAGTGGAGTTTGAAAGATTTTTTTTCTTTTCCTGGCCATCCATCCACAAAACAACACGCTTCAATCCAAACTCAATTGCCAAGAAAATAAAATCAAAAGTACTGGTAAATAACAGCATCATTTTTCTTCATTAATTCCACAAGGCCATTTGTTTACTCCAGGCAGTCAATACAGCTATAGTTTGGCCTGGCCTGACAAAATGCTCTCTAGCAAAAATTTTCTTCCCAAGAATCTCACTGTGCCTTCTGGAAACCATCTCTGGCTGCTCCCACAACTGTACACACATATAATTTGCTGGGAGAGTTTCAGTAAACACAGATACTGAAGTCATGTATTGAACTGGTTTCGTTGTTGTTTTTTTTACCACAACTTGATTTTTGTACAGTTAAGGGATTACTTTGTAAAGCAAAGATTGATGGGAGAGTAAAGAACAAAGTAGATTATTTTTTCCCCCTGCTGCATCTTTAAAAAAATAGAAGACTTTACTATTTATAATAGCAGAAAAACCCTTTGGAACCTTCTAGTAGGGGGAGGCTCTCAGGAAACACAGGGTTTACTGCTAGAATTACTAGATTGCATTCAGTATTTCCAGACAAACCACTTTCATGGAAAAGCTTCATCCATTTTTTTTGAAGGAGGGGAAAAAAAAAGTATATATTTATCTCCAGAAAATACCCTGGCAGAGGAGTTTAAAGACATCAGTGCATGGTAAATAGCATCTGCTGGTTTTTAACAGCAGTCTCATGACCCGTTTCAACTTAGTGGCAGACAAAACAGGATAAGAAGGAAAAATAGAGGGAAAAATTCGGTGGCAAGCAGCATGAGGAAAAAATGTTTAATTTCGTCTAAAACACTATCAGGAACTTGTGACCAGGATACAAACTCCTGACCTGAAGGAAAAATTATCCACAGCACTACCTGACTGATGTGCAGCAGCAATGGCAAACTGTGCAATATTTAACCCCTGGAGAAAATAAATGACAAGAGCAACAAAAAGGGACTTGGAGCAGTTTTGCTGCATTTCCACGTCAGGAAAAATGTTTCCTCAGGCTGAAGAATGGGTCACACACTGGTCCCTGAGGGTATCAGTGGCAAGGCAGGCAAATGTCATCTGAAAGCGATGAGCTGAGGCTGAAAATCATCTCTGGCCCAGGGAGGCTTTAAATGCAGCCAGAACAACCAGGATTATGGAACAGCAGTTCCTCTAGCCTTGTTTTCCCAGCCCAGTGTCTCCCTACCTTTATTGTGCTGTTCTTGGAACTCTAAATAATTGCAGTACTTGTAGAAAATACTTGGCTGCACGTTTTTATCTGCTTCAACAAGCTGCATTCTTGTCCTCCCATCACCACAGGTATCACCCAGTGCAGGATCTTTTTCCATCCCTGGGAAGTCTCTTGTGAACTCACACCAACTGATTTTTTGGCCCCTTCTGGTTTAACTGGAATGGTTATTTACTCCCTGTTAGTTGCTCTGTGTTTTATTAATTCTGTTGTTTTGCACACTGTCCTTACTTGTGCAGTCTCTGCGTGTTCCAGCATCTCCTCGAATTCCTGGTACTCCTCATCATCAGGTTCAGCACCCGACAGCCGGGCTGCCCTCGCCATGAAATATGGGGGCAGCTCTCCAATGGCTGTACCAGCACCCTGGGAAAAGAACAATCCTGATTTATTTTCCTGTTTATTCCCAAACACAAAACATGTGACACACACAAGTCCCGTGGCCATTCTCCGAGCCGACAAGACCAGCTGTTTGGAGCAGTTTGCTTTCATCCACCAGGTCAGAATTCCCATCATTTCCAACAGAATGCTGTTCCCTTTGAATCCCTATTTCCCTTTCTTTCCCCTGTGCAGGGGACAGACTGGGGGCTGCAGGGTCAAGCAGACATGACCTGTGCATCCCTGGGCCCCATGGAGAGGTGCGTGGCCGGAGCCGTGGGAGGCTGGAACTGGTGGCCCTGCTGTCCCCCACATCCCTGCTGTCCCTCACATCCCTATCCCACACATCCTGAGTCAGCACTGCCGTGTCTCACCCCACCACATGATGCCAGACACATTCCCCAGCATGTGACAGCCCTTGATCCCCAGGGGCCTCCAGAATAATCCGGGAGCTCCTCCCCAGTGCTGTCCCGGAGTTTGCTTGTTCAGTCATGAGACTCTGGACAAGTGTTTGTTAGAAAACAGGCTCAGGTTTTACTACAGCAAGGAAAAAAAAAGGTTAAGCAAAGCCTGAGCTTGAGTCTTCCCTCTCCTTCAGCTGGGATAGCTGGAGCCAACCCCAGATGAAAGGACGGCTGCTTTCTCACCGCAGGAAAATTGTATTTGTTTTCTCAGGACATCAAATGACTCATTTCAGTCTTGTGGGTAAAGGCAGCTTTAGCTTAACCAAGGGAAAAAAGAGAGACAAGCTAAGATTGAACATATGGATAAACAGAGGCTAATGGAACAGGAACTTGGAATTAACTCAGGATGGTTTAAATTTAGGGCAGGTAAGAGACAATAGTTGGGCACTGCACGGGAATGTGCTCCCTGCAGATGGCTTTTCTCTCCCAGGGTCAGCAGTGAGCAACAAATGCTTTTCTCCTCCTTTGAAGCAACGTGAAAGCTTTTCAATTTCCTTTGTTCCTGCTCTATACACAGCTGCAAGCAAGAATTCCAGCTGGTGTGGATATTCCAAATCAACAGGTTGTGGTTTTAAATACCACCGCAGTTACCCAAGCTGTTAAATTCTCAGTTTAAGCACCCAAAGTGCACGGCCTCAAATGTTTATGCCCTTGTTTTCCACAGAAGAAAAAATTTAAATGACTGCAACAAGCTGAACTTCATTAATCTGCATATTTCTGGCACAAGGGGAAGATAAGCCTGAAAACAGTAGCAACAACACTTCAGAAAAATTAACTTGAGGTTATGTTCTCAGGGTGATGCAAGAAGAAAAAGTCACATTGCTCCTCCAGGCTCTGCCAATTTGCTTTGGCTTCGTTCTGTGAACTGAGGAAGAAGTTTGCATGTGTGTACTGGACATGAACTTTCTTTAAATTGGATAAGTCACATGCTCATTATTACAAAACATTTCAGAAGTGCAACAAAAATCATATGATTTCATGTGTGCTGGAGATAGGTTCCTTAAGTGCATAAAAGCAAAAAAAAACCCCAGAAAAAAGCAGCAATTAAGGGCTCCAAACCAGTAACTACTTAACTGCTTTTTGTAACATTAGATTTTTTCACCATTTAACTGAATGCCAGTTTTACATGGAGATTCCTTGGACTCATAGCAAACTGGAAAGGCAAATGCTAATCAAAATTCTTTTACATCCAGAAAAGGAAACTGGGAAATGACTCCAGTAGAAAGAGTCTTTTAAACAGATTTGATCCTGCTCAGGACACAGGCTGCCTGTTTTGCTAATCCCAAGCAATTAAATGTTTTTATTCTTTCCCCTTATTTCTTGTAAAAAACCAAAAAGGCTGCAACACATTAAAAATATAGGGCACTATTGAATTCCTTGTCCCTGTGGGATGGGAGGCTGTGAAAACTGGCATGCACCTATGAGATTGTTTCTGAGCCCTTCTGCAGGCCAGGGCTGCTGGAGCCAACTTTTACAGGGATTGAAAAAAGCATCATTTTCATCCCACCTAATAATTCCTTGGGCACAGGGATATTTAATCCTTGTAACGCTCATTATCAGCAGGAATGGCCATCACTGACATGCTGGGGACTAGGAATGATTTAAATCTCTAGCTGAAGTTGGCTGCTGATGTTTTGTGACCTTTGTGCAGATAAATCCTCACATTTCACCCCACAGGACGCTCAGGCTGGGCAGCTTTACAGCCACAGCTCTGCAAAGTCATCCTGGGATGATCTGCAAAATCTTCTTGTGTTCTTTGATGATCTTTCCACTTTCTGGAAGTCACCATTATCTTTGCTAAGTGGAGGTTTAGTTTAAGAGTGACAGAATCCAAAACAACTCTCTCTTCCACAGCTTCCATAAGAAGTGAGCTGGAATTAGGACAAAAGAAACACTCTGGAAGCAGCAGCAGCAATTGCCAACTTGATTTGGCTTACAGGAAATTAGCAGGCAATGTTTATGTACTCATGAAACATTCCAAGAAAGCATAACATGACATGAGACACCACTGGTAGACAGAGGATGCTCCCGAGAGAAAATCCAGAGGAGGCCGAGTTCAGAGCAAAGGTAGCTGACAGGGAATTTGAAGAAGGAGGGGAAAGGGTGAAAAAGTGGGATAAAAATGTTCCTATCCCCCTGTCCTTTCCCTAATCTAATCCAAGGAACTCACACCACGAAGGCACTGCTTGTTCTCCCTCATGGCTGCTCTGGAGGACACGAGATTCCAGAGGCTGCAACTCTGTTCCCTCATTTCTAAACTTAATTCTCCTCATAGCTCAGTTTTTACATCCTGCAGATGAAGCAAGAGATGTTTACCCTCAGCTGCATTTTTATTTTGCAACCCTAGAAACGTAGCTGTAAATGCCATTTTTATTGCTCGTCTCCATTAAACAGACTTCAGCAGAGGGGGATGAGGAAGAAAATAAAAAGAAATCTTATATATATTTATAGTCTTGAAAGTATTTGTGTGTTTAGCTACTTAGCATTCAGGCAATGCTGGTCTTTCATTAGGAGTGAAATTTAAGCTGTACTTTGCTTTTTGACAGGGCTGTGATTCCACTTTCTCTGTTACTATTTTGATTTTAGTCTCTAAACTCACACAACCTGACTGGAATTTTTGTAACTAACACAACTGCTGCTATTTAAAAAATTGTAGTGACCAGCTGCCTTATACAAAGAATACCAGGGCAGGTATCAGATACTGTTTTTAGAATTTCCTTTTCTCTGCATTTGAGTTAGACAACCAATAATTTAGTAATTAAACAATCAGCTAGGACAGGAAGTCAGCAGCAAAATAAAGTTAATTTGGCATGTAGTTCACAGCAGATGCATCTGTGTAAACTGCAATTCAAAATGATCTACATGTAATGAAAAATACAGCCTGGCTGACCAAAATCCTCCAAAAATTAAATTTCTACAAGAAGCTGCAGAGA
Organism: Rhabdornis inornatus; assembly: GCA_013397075.1. NCBI lineage: Eukaryota > Metazoa > Chordata > Aves > Passeriformes > Rhabdornithidae > Rhabdornis > Rhabdornis inornatus. Next base: position 653,239 of record VWZS01000704.1, read on the forward strand.
GAAAAAAAAGAGGAAAAGGGAAAGGAAGTTCCAATGACAGCGTTTCCTAAGACCCTGATTCACTTCAACAGGAAAAGCAGGTCAGCTTTTCAGTGAGAAGTGGAAACAGGCAGAAAAACAGAAATAAAAGATGTAAAAATGTGGAAAACCATTTCTAAAAATTTAATCCAATTTACTGATGCAGCCCAGAACAAGCTGTGAGATGAAGAACTGCAGCTTCACTCGTGCTACAGGCCCAAACTTTTTGGAATTATTTCTTGCTTAGACCTGAGAGCTGCCAGATCATCTGGGGTGCAGACACCCTTCCTAAAATTTACTTTTCACATCAACAGCCTTCAAGTTTTCTGCTGGTATTTAGCAAACAGCACTGCAGCTGCTAAAATATCCCAGGAATAAACTATTAAAAAGCATTCAAATGATCAGGGCTAAAAGGTTCACCAGGAAGGCAACTTTCCACATTACCTTGGGCAGTGTAACCCATCATTATTTTGCCAATTGAGGAATTTTTGTCTATTGCTGGCCACAGAAATGAAATACATGAATGGAAATTGCAGTTTTTTTAGACAAGCCTTACCCACATGCAGGCCTCCAGCCTGACTTTTGAGATGATTGCCCACAAGGAGATGGAGCCTTCAGTTGTCTCCTCATCAGGGCAGATAATTTGATCTGGGTAAGGAGGCTCAGGAAAATTCACAGAGTTACATTCATAGGCAGCAAGAGTGACTGAGGCTATGTGTGGACCCTGGAAATAAAAACAAAAAAGAATTTTCAATCGTATTTTATGTGAGTTAGAATAAAAACTAAAATTAGCCCCCCCCCACCATTTGTCCCTAGGCTAAAACTTAGTGCTTCTCACTCTGGCCATTGATAATGTTATTTATGTAAAATTCTTGTTTGTTGGAGTTTATTTTAAGACCATCTGAACCACAATGTTGAGCTGCTAATGTACTTTTCAAAAAAATAAATCTTTCTTTTGATCCACTAAAATGTTAGGGAGCCTTTCAGCTTTTGCCTTGCCACTTAGAAGGTTGCCAAGGAGAAATAAGAATCCTTACTTTAAAAAAAAAAACCAGGGATTTTCAAATATTTTACAACGTTCTCCTTAAGGTATTTATGACCTACAGCTTTATTAGAGGAGGTGTTTCCCCTACTGCTGCTTTTAGAGGATTAGGCATTTAAATTATATATTGATTTTTTAATGACTGGGTTTAATGACATCTTGCAGCAGACTTTCTTAACTTCTGTATTTTCCTCCAACATCCAGTTGTTTAATTTGTGTCTGTTTTTTCTGAGTAAACAAGAACGTGATCTCACTGCTTTTTGCTAAAAAATAGTTTGAAATGTAATTCAAAACTTAAACATTATTTAAATACCACTTAACTGAATTAATTTTAGCCTCCATCTTACAATAAAATATTTTTTTTTTTACAGACCTCCAAATAAAAGGAGCACAAGACTCTATTCAAGGAATGAACTGCTACATAGTTTATAAACCTGAAAGAATTGCCATTATTTTTAATACAAAAGAATTGAGAAGCAATTCAAACAATCTGAACACCAGACATTGTAGCTAAAAAACAATCACTTAACAAAGGCCATGGAAACACTGTCCAGGGAAGAGGGAGGGAAAAAAATAAAATTTAAAGTGAGGTCTTTATGTAAAACCACAGATTTAAATAAATCTAAAAGTTTCATTAAGTGCAGAACAAATTACACAAACCTTAACTTCTGCTATTCATTATTTGATGGGTTTTGACATCGTGCTGGGAAATATTGCCAGCAATTTTCTTCTATGTTTTTATTTGCAATCTTAATTTATTTTCATTTTATTAGAGCCATAAGGGAGTTTGATACACCCCCCAAAAATTCAAAGTTCAATTTCTTACAGAACAGAGGGAAAGTGTGACAGAGCTGAGCCTTGCCCTTCTCTGCACAGGGATCCCGGAGCTCCCTTTGAACGCAGCCCCCAAAAGCTTCATCTGCACATTAAAGGGTGAAATTCCAAGCAAGTCCCACACCAAAGGGGAAGCTCCATCACTCCTGGATTTGCTGGAAGAGGAGGTTCACTCACCAACATTTCAGAGCACTGGACTGAGGCAATGACATCCACACGGTAATTTTTCAGTGGCAGTGAATTAAGAACGTTGAAATAAAATATAAATTGTATTTTCTGCATGGCAGCTGCAACTACTGTTGTCATATGCAAACAATTCAAAATAAACCCATTCTTCTGGCATGCAACTGGTAAAGGACAAGCTGCTCTGAGAGCAAGAAAAATCTTTTATTTATTCCTTGTTGCTTTACAGGAGACTCGTTCCAAGTGCTTGGGTGTATTTTGGATTGTAAAAATACAAAACCTGTGAGATGATAAATGAGGCACAGTCTCTCTTGGGGACAAGAAAAAGGTTCAATGAAATAAAACTGAATAAGAGAGGATCCAGAAATTGAAATACAAGAGAGATTTTGATATGGAAGGGAGAACAAAGACTGGAAGAATGAACCAATGAGTAATAATTTCTATTATTAATATTTCTAAAGGTCCTAATGGCAATAAACTTCTTGGTTCCTGTAGCAGGATCATCTCTACAGCAGCTTCAGAGCTAAATAAATAACATCTCTCACTCATCAAGGGCAGATGCAAAGAGAGTTGAAACTTCCCTAAAATTGTAAAGTACATTTATGGCAAACTTGGTAACCTCTTTCTCCACTCTGAAACTTGGGGAATTTAATCCCATCCCCTGCCTACCCCTCCCTAGGTGTGACAGCTACCTTGGGACAAAAAAAAAAGTCTCAAGCCATCATCCTAAAATTAATGTTTTTTACCTGCAGAAATTTGCAGTGAAACTCTCCTGAAAAGCAGATTTGCATGGAGGAAATTCCCCCGTGTTTGAATTGTAAATGACCATTCCCTCCCTCGGGCCAAGGCAGTGAGATACAGAATCCAGAGGTGGGGCTTTCACTTCTACAAAATTTGGAATACACACCATAGCACGGAGGAACTAGAGCCAGCTTGTTTAGAATAGTAACAGACAAATTTAATCACTACTAGTGATTAAATAGCAGTATCACTACTAGCACTAGTATCACTAGTAGTGATAAGCAGCCCCCAGCCCTTGCAAGGCTTCAGCATCACCCAGATTTCCTCCCAAAGTGGAAGAAAGCAGGTCCTAAAATCCCAGGGGAGCACACAAGGACAAAATGCCCAACTGGAGATGCTGCAGGAGCCTCTCCCAGCAGAGCTGCCACCCTGGAAGTGGCTGAACAACCTCAAAACCCTCCTGTTGAGAGCCCTCCCAGTCTCAACAAATGTCTGCAAAAGGAAAAATTTCACAGGGAGTAGCCAATGGAACAAAAAAAAAAAAAGGCATTTTACAAAACAGCTGTGAACGGCCACCTGAAGGCCAGGCCAAGGGAACAGAACTCTCCCAGAGCAATGTAAACAATTCTATAATGGAAAAAAGTTGAAGTGGTGGAAGCCACAGAAGCCACATTTGAACTGGAATGAGGAATAAAATGCAAATGGTTCGTTCAGAGTGATGAAGGGTGGGATGCAAGCTGAGCCAGGAAGGGAAGCAGAGCAATCCCGGGTCCTCCTCCTGTGTCCAGGTGTCCTGTGGGTCACAGGGACACTGCCCAGGCCTGGCAGGCTCACAGCAACACCCCAACATCTGCTTCTGGAGCTCCCCCAAAGCCCTGAGCACCAAGCACCTCCAAACAACGCCTGGCTGAACAGGGCTGGGAGGAGGAGCGGGAGGATTGGGGGGGTTAATTTCTATTTAGTGATGGTTTAACTCTGAATGGAGCAGGAACCAGCTTCAAACAGGCTCGAGGTTTTTCCTTTGGAATACCCTGACTCTACAGCCAGGAGGATTCATTCCCATCCAGTTTTTTAATCCTCTTCACAAATAACACCACCTCCACCCTCTCCTCCTCCTCCTCTGCGTGGGGCTGCAGGAAATACTGAGTGTTTTGCCTCCCTGCAATAGTTCAGTTTGTTCCAACACCTGGGGAAGTCCTCTCAGATGTCCCCCTTGGGCTGTGACTGCAGCTCTAGCTTTGGAAAGGACAAATCTGCTTCAAACCCCATCAGACCAAACACTAAATCCTGGGCAATTTGGATGTGCTCCTTGCCAAACCAGGAAAAGTCACTGAAACTCATGGCATGTAAGATCCTGAACACCAACTGGCTTTCCCTCACCCTCTTCCCACGACTTTTTTTTCCCTTTTAAGCTGCAAGAGGCACCAACAAAGGACAGCAGAGGAGAAATTGGGAAGCATTCTGCTGACTCGGGTGAGAAACATTCGCTTGCCACGGCTGACGACCAGCAGGAGCCTGTGGTCAGGCCGGAATGTGATGTGTTAGAAATATCTGTACAATTTGCAAATCAAACAAGACAAGATTTGCTCATCGAGATGAACTCAACATAAATCTATTTCTTAGCAACAGCAGTTCAGGGGAGTTTGGAAATCCCTGTCTGCCCAACCCCAATGTCTCAGAGAAGGTAACTTCGAACTCTTGAACTCACGGGCCTTCAAAGGAGTTTTATTCCAGTGATTGAAGGCACCCAGGTTGGAATGGCACAGAAATAAGTTACTTAAAGTGATGTATTATGAAATTTCTCGAAAGTAAAAATCTTTTTATCTATAAATTATGCTTGAAAATTCATCTGTGGAAGTAGAAAGAGACAGCAGCCACATGTAAAAAAAAATCACAAGTTAAAATCCTTAAAAACATGCTGATCTGTATAATTCTTACAGCAGAAAGTCTTTACCATAAGGAAAAGTGACTGAATATCCAATTAGAAATGAATCATATTTTCAGATTATTAATCATTCTGAGCACCTGGTCTGGGAAGTCAGTTAGAGCTCCAAACAAATCCTGCATCAAGTGTTGGTTTCTCACATGCCCCTTCACAGAACAGCCAGGCTGCTCAAGTGATACAAGAACAACCACATCTAATTTTAACCTTTTATTTTGGGGGAAGACATAATTTTAGACTGGCTTTAATTTAGAAACATTTCTCAAAGAAAAGTGATATGTCTGCCAGCAAGAAAAATATTACCCTGAACTCCTTGCTGAACTTAATGCACTAAAAATCTGTTTTCCTCCATGGATACCCTGCTTTTCACACTGGGTTCAAGACTCAGCCTTTGCACAGGGCAGGGAATATGTCATGATGTATTTGATGGAGATAAATTGGAAAAAGAAAAGCTTGCTTCTCATGGGAAACATCCTCTGAGTGATGCCTCAGGCCACGACTCATCCCATACTTATCCACGAAGTCATTACACCTCTCCAGAAAGTCACAGCACACTTACAGCATCCTTTTTATCTCTGAGAGCAGTGGACAACTACCCACAGAGAGAACTGCTGTGTGATTAAGAGGGAGAAGCTTGGTCTGGAGGTGGCTGGTAAATATGTGCAGTTTGTCTGTCTGTCTGTGTCACCAGATTAAAATGTCTCATGACTTTATAACGTCTGGTATGTGGTGCTGGCTGGAAATTTGGGCTGGGGATGGAGGATCCTGTACCTACAGCATCCTCAAGTGACACAAACATCCATCAAGTGCTCAGGGCTGGGTTTAGAAGACCTTCACAGCCCTTCAAGCTGTGTTTTAATTTTACACTCACGTGGCTGTGGTTAAGTTTCTATTCCCACTTCAGCCAAGCCTTGCCCCACAGAGCAGAGCTGATGGAAATTCCAAATGATCAGCCACAAACTCTGAATTTGACTAAACAAGAGCCACTGAGGGAGCAGCACATGGCACCACTGCCTGTGCAAACGGCCATGGTGCTGCTCTAAGGAGTAACATGAAAAACAGATTTTTTTTAAGGCTGTGCCTACATTACTTTCTGTAGGAACAGATAGATTTGTGTCGGGGGAGGCACAATTGCAAGAATTCAAGTTTATCTTCTGCTGCTGACAGAAAATCATTAGTAAAATAATAAAATGCTCTGTCAGTGTTCTCTCCTTGCCCTTCCCATTTCTGAAGAATAAACCTCAGTGTCTATTCAAATTGCCACCAGCAGTGGTGATTGGCTTTAGAATCTCCAATTAGAGATCGTTCTGCACAATTATCGTTATTTTCAAGCTGTTCCAGGAAGCAGGACGTGAAAGGTATAAAGTTCAGGCTGTGCATTAAAAAAAAAAACAAACAAAACCAACAAAAAAGGAGGAAACTCCAAGGGACAAATGAGGAGAAAGCACAATGTGCCCTCCCGGCAGAGATCTGACAGAACAAACGTTGAGGAAGTGGAGAGCAGATAATGAAAACAGGGCGTCAGCTTCTAAAAGGTAAAGTCCATCAACCTTTAGGAGGAAGAAAAGGGTGCAGCCATCATCCCATTAACTCCTCCAATCATCCCATTAACTCCTCCATCACCCCGGGACTGTTCTTGCACAGCCTGACCTAAGCCAGCAGTGCTGGGTTTACTCTCTGTGTATCTACAGGCATCTGACACAACAGGAGCACACAGAGGGACCAAGACTTCAAATGAACGTTTTTCTCCCTGAAAACATCACTTTTCATCTCAGATTTTTAAAATGCAAGAGAGTCATCAGAAGATTTAAGGAACACCCAGCCTGCACAACTGATTTAGCAGCAGTGCCCGGTTAATTCAGACCTCCCAGTTCATCAGTGCATTGTTAATATCAATACTGCAGTTTCAAGCAGAACAGAGCCCACGTGTGATGTAAGCAGGAATTTCTGATTAGATAATTGCCAAAGTGATTTTTTAAAATACGTTTTATGTTGATTCACATATTCCAGGATATTTCAGTTCATTGTAGAAAGCTTAGGACAGCTGGAGGAAGTAATTTAAAGACAGGAAAGAAACTAAGGACAGAGTAAGAGACAAAAACGACCCTCACACACAGGCTCCACTTCAACTTATTTTAGAATGAATTTCTGCCTTCTGCACCCTCCACGTATTTTTCTTTCAACCACCTCAGCAATTCAATAGCAGTAACGTGAGCACAGGTATTAAACAGAACCTTTTTTATTTCCTTTGTTTTAGGCTTGCAAGTTGACGTGTGAATTGGAGAACAGCGAGGGCTGGAAATGAACACCTCACTTCACAAAAAGAATTCAGCTCTGGGAAGGGGAGCACTGCTGCACCTCCCACCTGGCTGAGGCAGCTCAGCCTTTGTTTCTCACTTTTTCCTTTACACACAGAACCATCATTTTCTGGGTTACTCACAATAGTTGTGAATGATCTGCGTGGAAAGAGCAAAACCTCTCCTGAAGCTGATAATTACTATGAAAATACTCCTGTGTTAGTCACGAGGAAGTAAATGGAGAAAAAATATGAGAATAAGTTGTGTGGGTTTCTGAATTATTCTGTCTACTTCATAAAAGTGGACTAAGTCATATTTTGTGAGCTTCTCTTTTAAGAAGGACTTCAGTAATTTTTATCAAGTCATCTTACAAGCTCAGCTCCTGGAACAAGAGAACTAAAAGGAATTAGGTCTGACTTAAAAAACCTTTCAGTAGTCCTGACAGGAAACCGTTTATTTGTGTGGGTTTGTTTTTTTTTAAATTATTTACACCACCAACATCTTTTTTTCCAAGATAATGGACTCATTATTGCACAAGTGTCTGGCTTTTAAATCTTCAAATTCTAACGTAAACCAGTTTGGGTAGGGCCAAGACAGGGCTCATTTCAGCTGCAAGCTGTGACTGTTTGGGGAGGCCAGAATGTGATCCCTGGGTGGGGGGAACCAATTCAGAATGAAAGTGAGATGCTGAGCCCTCAAAGCCACACAAACCCAGCCTGGCTCTCTCAGGGCAGCACTGCCAATAAGGGCACTGCCTTTCTGACTCACTTTTCTCTTCAAAAGCACATTTCTGCTCTTTCCTATTTTGCTGTGCCCTCTTCCACCCTGCTGCCGAGCAGCCCTGTAAGAATTCCTGACAAACTCACATATTCCAGCTGAAATATCCGGGCTGGACCTCGGCACAACCATTGCTATTGTACCTCACATTTCCTGTTTGTGCTCGCCCAGGGCCCGGCCACCAGCACAAACCCCCTCAGCAGTTGTCCCCCTCGGCTCCAGCAGCCGCAAAAAAAAAAAAAATCCACATTTAAGCAACAAAAACACCAACAGTGCAAACAGGCAGAGCTCACCCTGAGCTTTTGAGCCGTGAGGAACTCGGTGCCATTCATCCCTCCAGGGATTTCACATCCCCAGGGACAGGGGATGGTACTGCGCCCTCAAGCACTGGTTTTAAGCACATTTTTTTTGGGCCACATCTTTGACAATCCGTTTTTTTCAGAGATGAAGTGAAACCAAAGCACGAGGCAGAGCATTGGGTGGGGATGGCCTCAGCCCATGATCCCAAGCCAGCACTCCACCTACTGTCCCCTGCTCTGCAGCCCTCAGGCACCGCCACCTCATTCATTCATTTTAGGCAGCAAAGATCTTTCAGAGATGTACAAACACCAAAAATTCCTCATGAGTTATCCTCAGCCATCCTCTGCTGGTAATGAAGTGATTCATGCTGTTCGTATTTTCATCTACCACCAACAGAAAACATCTCAGGACTGAGGAAAAAGCCATGTGCTGCTAAAACCAGTATTTAGAGCCATTAATCATAATAGTTTTATTTCCTACAGAACCACATCATGATTACTATTTTTAAGGGTTGTTTTTAAAGAATTGTGAAAAACCTTTAATGGGCTTCAGGAGAATAAGCCAGCAGACTTGTTTTGAAAGTGTCAGAATGGAAAGGATTCTTGGAAGAGTGGCCTGCTTCCCTGTTCCTGCACTGAAGATCTGCTCTGTGCTCAGTGCCAAGTGCAGCACGAGAACTGTTTCCCAAAAAGCCATGTCAGATTTTACATCCAGTGCTGGCAACAACTGAGGAAGCAGCATTAAACCAGACAATGTTCAGGCCCTTTCTAGCATCTAGAAAGCTCTCCAACCACAGGAGCAGCAATTAAAAGCCTGGTATCAAACTGACATGCTCAACCTGTCCCTCTTGCACCAAGGATTGGTGACCAAAAAAATCCCAAATCAGATGTGAACCAAAATGATCCTGAGGCAGCAACAACCCTCCCACACTGAGGCTGCTTGAAATTCTACTTTTAGCAAACTGTTTCCAAGCACTCTCCTCTCAGCTAACCCCAGGATCTCTCCTGGCACCGGAATGCAGCTCCAAAAAGCAGCTGGTGAGAGATGCTCTGAAGGATCCAGACAAATGACAGCTTTCAGCACTGGCAAAACAGCTAAGCAGGCCAGGGAAAGCAAACATCAGAGTCATTCATGTACTGCAGCCATTGCATAACCACTTGCACGGCCTGCCCAGTGCTTGGGAATGGCCACATGCAGTAAATGGATAATCCAGTGCATTGAATTGAGATGCACCTGCGTGACAGCTGAAGGAGCCTGAGCAGGTGCCTACATGCCATCAATTCCTCCACGTGCCCTCAGTGGCACAGACAATGCTGCAAGTCCCAGCAGAGCTCAGTACCACATGGGTGGGCCCAAGGGCATTGTTCTCCCAGCATGTAATTGCATTCCCAACAATCTCCCTGTACATACAGCTTTAAAATGAGCAATTAATTAAAAGCAATTTGAAAGCACTTACTGGGTCTATTCTCTATTGCCAGCAAATCCAGGCAATAAAGCAGGGGAGGATTTGTTTTGTAACTTCATTTCTTTGAGTCAATAGAAGAGTAAGTTTTACCATTATGAAGAAATAGAACTAAAGTATATGGAACATGAAAAGTAGATCAACGGTAATGCAGAAGTTAATTCTGAGAGCCCCACTTAATGTGTCATATTTCTACTTTTAGAGGGAATTGCTGTACAAACAACAAAGCAAAATAGTTACAACTCCTCCCTTTGAGAGCTGGAGCTTCTAATTGCATTGTTTCCAGATGGGTTAAATCCAGAACACCACTCTGAAAGAGTTCACCCCTAAAAGCTGCAGCAGCAGCCTCATGTTGGTACTCCTTGTTCCCTCTCACTGAGCAGGTATCAAGCACTGTTTTACTACAGTGATAACAAATTCCATGTACACCTTGCTGGTACAGCTGCAGTGATAAGAATATTAACAGTTCAAGCACTTAAAACGCACACAGGGTTTGGTAGGACCAGGAGCTGCTGTTCTTACACTCCCTCTGCCATCTAGTGGCAACAACCGCGTGGTTTCCACAGAGGTGTAAATCATGAGGTGCTCTGACAGCGCCCAGAAGGTGTTAATTGACCTGAGCAGACCATGCTAATCACTAAATCTTGCTCAGGAGAAAAATAAAAGGGAAACAAATCCTGGCTTCCTGTTGTTCCTACACTCACTGTCCTCACAGAATTCCCTCAGTGAAACAGGAACACGCTTATCTGCCTCATATATTTAAGGCAAACTGCATTTATCCTGTAGTATCACACTTTAGATGTTGATGGTACATTTTTATTACATTTTACTCTATAATCATCTTCTAATTACTCAGTGTAATCTATTCAGTCTGATTCCCCCTCCTAACAAAGTTATGTGAAGCCTTCCCTTTTATGTTCCAAATAAATACCTTCCCTAAGAATATTAAACTCAGTTTCTTTTCCTGGGTGACACATCCCTGTAATCTCTGGAAGGCTGTTAGCCCCCCAAACACCCACCATAAATTATACTGATAAACCAACTGAGAAGCTGCATTTTCTATAAATTATTTCAGTGTAAGCTCAGGTCATGGCCTAAGTACCTCCATGAGGTTCACAAATCCCACAGGATAAACAAAGTGATGTATTATGGAATTTAATTTTTCTACACTGAAGTAATTTAGAACTTCCATTTTTAAATATAAAGTAAAAAGAAAAGTTCCACCTCCTTTAAGAAAGGAAGTGGTGCTGTCTTAGGAAGATTTCAGAAAATCATCTTGGAGTGGCCTGGAAGGACAGTACTTAATGCACAAACTTGGTTTAGTTTAGCAGGAATTCCTTCCACAATCTTTAGGACAGAAACTGCACTCAGAGTAAATCTGAGGCTGCTCATCCCATGCCTTTCCATCTCCCAGGCACTGCCCTGCTGGGGGGAAAGGCAGGAGTTTCTTGTAGTGTTTTCTGTGTTATTGTTAATGATTAAAGCAGCTCTGAAAGTAAACATCTGTAATTGTTCCAAATACAAGATGACATTTGTTGCATGAACTGGTTTTAATTATTTTGTGGCCATGAATCCTTTTCTTGAATCCAGGACAGTGGTTTCATAACCCAGGAACTAATCCAATGGCCAAAAGCAAAACACACCCAAACATTTCCCTGACTTTCACAGCTAAGTTGAGATAAACAACATCATGCACATTTTCATGTTTTATCTTCATATAAAAACATTGTTCTTGCTATTATTTTTAAAGCAAAGTTAATACAGACTGAACTTTAAACCAGCTGCCTGTTCTGGTGGCTTCAGTTAGAAAAATGATCATTTTAAGCTACTAAAAAAATACTCTGAAAAATTTTAAATGGAAACACTTGAGCTGCACACAGTAGAACAGGCTTCATTGAAATGAGGAGATTAGAGGATAGAGCTTGCAGATTTGGCTCATTGTTTCAAAGTGAGAATTAACCAACAGCAGGCCAATATCCACAGTTCAACAAACACAGAGCTTGCAAACTACAGAACAAGGTGTAGAACGTGAACAGCATTCACCAGAGCACCAACTTTAGATGTATTTAATGTCTGGATCTTGCAGAAAATTATTTATTCACCTCTTTTAAAAAATGCAGCAATTAAAGTACTCAATTCAGGAATGACATGGTGTGGAAATATCCTTACCAAGTAGAGCAGAAAGGTGTGGAGACCTGTTCCAAGCCCAACAGAGGAGAGAATGCCCAATCCTACCCAGTAGGCACACCAGAAGAACTTCTTCTCCATGTACCGCACATACTGAGCAAGAAAGTCACAAAAAAGAAAAAAATATTAATTTTGGTATCTCCAAAGGAGAAAAATTAAGCTACAAGCTAACACAGACATTTATCTGGATTATAGCAACTGAAATAGACTCCTAAATACTTCTCTTTGCAATTTATTACAGTAACAGCACAGACATGCAGAGGAAACAGTGCACTTCCAAAAGAAAAACTCCCCACATGTTAGAATCAGCAAGTTTCCAAGGAGATAGATGGAAATTCAGGTTCAATAGTAGGAGGTTGAAATCCAGAACAGGCTCATGAGGAGCAGTTCCCAGACAGTGTCAAGCAGAGCCCAGACAGCTCAGGGACTTGTCTGAACAGCTTAAATGAAGGAATAAAATCAGCTGCACTCCCAGTGAGTCTGTTGGACGTTGTATCTTGGAGCACTGAGTAGCAGGTTTATTACTTTTAAGAAAACATTAAAATGCCGGTTGTGTGCTGCACCCAGAAATTAGGGGATGTGGGAAAGTCACAGCAGGCTTTGGACACTACTTTACACCATCCATGGACCAAGAGGTGAAGTTTACACCATTCTTACCCAGGCTCCAACCTGCCAGGGCACAAAAACACTGAAAATGCCAAGTGAAACCTCCTTAACAGGGAGCTGCTGTCACCTGAGGGTGACACTGCCCTCAGCAGTCCCAGAGGATCACGTTTCTTCCCAGCAGGCTCAAGGAAACCTGGGAAGTCAGGACTTGGGTTCCAGAGCTGCAGATCCCTCAGGCAGGCAGTGCCACACCACAGCAGGAAGGATGGAAGCAAGTTCTCTGGAATTGGGAACTTGCTCATTTCAGAGCTGTGACATCAGTTAGAATTGGTTTCTAAAGGGCATTCTGTCCTCCAGGAAAATCTGAAACTCCAAGAGAAACGGGGAAGGGAAAGGTGCAGACAGCACCATCACTAAGCTTAAGCCATGTCTTACACCTCCAGTGCTGTAAGAGCACCAGGCTTTGTGTTCACCAAAGCTCCACAAAGCCTTTCAACAACCATTGTGAACACTGAGAAGCATCACAGAACCAGAATCTGAACCATGAAACCATTTTATATCTCTATAGGTGCCTGTCCTAGCTGGGCAGGAGACCCTTCCACAGAAACACAAGAATCATTTCTTGGGAACCATGAAGCTCTGCCATGACTCAGGGTAACATTTCCCCTCAGGAGCTCCCACCACTATTAAAATCTTGCTGACAGCAGCTGTGAAGGAGTGCTGCAGCACCCGAGCTGTGCTCCACTCAGGAACAGATCAGACACCTCCAGATCCACCAGAAGAGATCAAACAGCACAGCTCATCCCTCCCCACCTCTGAAACACAACTCACGCACACCCAACAGAGCAGCCACGACTTGAGAAACAAAACCTCAGCGAGCAGTTTGAAGGATACATTATCAATGCATGGAGGTCCCAGCACAATCCATGGAATTGCCAGCCCAGGGAAGGAGGGGGAGGCAGGGAAGCAGAGTGGTACCTGTTGATGTGTTCCCTCGATGTAGTACATGGCTGTGAGCACTGCCAGTGCCAGCAACACACACACCAGGGCCCCTCGCCGCCGCCACAATCTTAAAGACAAATGGCAAATTAGGGTTTTTCATCATTAAACATGCATTTCAAAGTCACTCAGCTACCTCTGGGGACTGGGGCTGCCTGGATGTGCTCAGCAGGGACAATGGCAGCAGTGTAAACCTCCCAAGGAAACATCTGAGGAGCCTTTACTCCTCAGGGAAAAATCTCCACGTCGCTGTCAAGCGAGATCAAAGTTCAGCCACGCATATTTTATTTTTTCTTTAATAAAGAAAAACAAAGTAACTGTCTGAAAACAAACACAAGCTGAAAACAATTCAGCTTCAGGAGTCAAGAGTCAGACCCAGGCCCTGAGCAGCAGCTGTGACCAAGCACAAAGCAAAGCAGGCCCTGCACTGGCCCTGGGCAAGGACGAGCTGGGTGGAATTCAGCAGCACTGATTTCCAACTGTGCTGCTGGGCAGAACCACAGTGACAGTCACAGGAACAAATTTTTACATTATTTTGTTTCCCCTCATCTATTAAAATTAGGCTCCAAATTTAATAAATATATTTTAGGTAACTCTGAAGCATTAGGTGAGTAAAGGGAGAAAAGTATTTTCCAAAGCAATTTGCTACCAAATAATTTTTGAGCATGTTTGGTTTTACTGGGATTTTTTCTGCTTGATGTGTATGTGGCCACACACAGATTAGGAAATACATTTCTTATTTTCCAGAAAACACTATTATATTGTCACCTAATTAGATATGAAAAAGCAAGTCCTAGCATAACTTAAAACTCCCAGAGTATAATAGCAAATTATGAACATAACTTATCTATTTAGACAGAAAGATAGAAATGTGAGGCACAATACAGGAAAACAGGCACAAATATTTCATATTAAGCAAACTGAAAAGAGCACTCAAAATATTTTAAAATTAAAGTTAGTGCTGCTTACATTAGTACGACAATTGAATTTTTCAAATGGTTGTCACTCAAAACACAATTTATACAGTGGAACACAGGAGATCATTAAGAGTCAATCTGAGGTCTCAACTTAATAGCTTGTAATAGTCAGGGTTATTTTCTGTAAAGAGTCTGTCAGGGGAGTGCCAGACAACTGAATGTGCTGCTCAGCAGAGGAGGCAAGTGCTATCTGTTAACAGAATTGGATGTCTAGGAAGCCAAATAAGATTTGAGGTCTTAAAATAAATCCTCAAATGTTATTTCTGCTTAGTTTAAATCAATGCTTGGATATTGTCAGAAATTACAGATGTCAGACCCAGTAAAACAGTTCTCAGAGACAATTCCTAATGGTAGTTGAAAGAATACACATAATAAAATAAATAGGCTTGGGTGGGGTGTGATTTTTGGGGGGGTGTAGAAGGGAATTAAGACTACACTACATAAACCTGGCATTTTTCATACAAATAATTTCAAAAGAAAATGGAAAACAGAAGTTTCTGTCAGTAAATCTGAACTGCCAGCACCTCCAGCCTAGCCCAGAGGGGGAGTGAGCAAAGCCCAGGCTCAGCTCTGCAGAGGAGCAGCCCAACAGCTGGAGTCACCCAAGGTGACATTAGATCCTGACTGGGAAAAGCTCTGTAAACTCAGTCCCAAGCACAACAGAGCCCAGTTACCAACACAAGCACTGCATGGCTGCTGCTCTTGGCATTTTCATTGCAAACTGTACTCATGTTTTGGCAGCCTAAACCCATGGGCCTTGTGCCTTAGGAACTGGCTCTGCATTTCAGCACTAGCAGGAAATGGCGGGACTGCTCCTCACAAACTCTCTCACTGGAATAAAAGATGGTTTTATCCAGTGTGAAAATAACACTCAGGGAAAGTGCTTTAATAAATCATTTCCTGCTGTAAAAAGGCCCACAGAGAAGCAAATAAGCTTCATTTACAGCATCATAAACATCACTGCAAGCTCCACAGAACCCTGATCTCTGCCCTGGCTGAGCTGTTTGAAGATTACTCAGTGATACCAACACCTGCATTAGGTCAGTGCTTAACACTGCAACCATAACACAGTATGCCTCTGCCTTAAGGATCCCTAAACACTGTCCCACTCTTTTAAATTGGAATATTCAACTCTTCAGAAAGGCAGTTTGCCATTTTCTCCCTCAAGCAACTTGCTGCACTTATGTAATTTAGGCAGAAGGTCTGAGAGCATGGCTACAAGTGTGGGATGTTCCAGCAGCCACCTTTAAGGGACAAAAATACACACGTTCTCTGGAAAAAAAAACAGTTTTCAAGTTGTGAATCATCAGGGAAAGTGAGATGTCAGAATGACCTACTGAATCAGAGCATGGGTTTGCCCAGAACGCTTAGTAGAAGTTAAAGAAATGATCTTTACTTTATGGTCCATTCCTTCAAGTTTATTAGAGTTTCCAGGCAAAAATACTGCAAGGTAACAAGCGGTTTTTTCCACAGTACAATATTCAACCTCTCCTCTCGCTCCCTTCGCTTCCGCTCACTCAACATCGAGGAATCTGCAAATGAAAAGCAAAAAAAGAAAAAAAGTAAAAGCACGGGCTGGCAGGATAGTTTTTTTTGTTTGGTTGGTTTGCTGTTTGTTTGGTTTTTTGGGAGGGGTTTTTTTTGTTTGTTTGGTTTGGTTTTTTTTTTTATTTGTTAGGAAGTTAACGTGAGCTCTTGGTCATCTTTTCTCCTGATCCCAGAGCATTTGCTGCCAGTGTCTCAGGAATGAGGTGACATCCAGGGAATGCAGTGGCTTGCTCCCCCCTGGCACTCAGGGAAGCAGAGTGCCCCAGGCCTGGCACCTCCAGCAGTTTTTCTGCAGGGCACTGCCCGAGGAGCTGAAAGCAGCCAGCACCTCCAGTCAAACGTGACCTGAGCACCTGCTGCAGGGACATTTCCCTCTGAAATTCTGAGCTGGTTCTTTTCCAGCAGAGCTATTCCTGCTTCCAGAGGATGGAATTACACGGTGTAACTGGAGAGGAGCACCTGCCCTCCCAGCCAGGAGCCTCCAGCTCCTCCCAAACTCCTCCCGTGCAAAGGAGCTGCTTTTGGAGCTCAGCCCTGCCTGGGACTGAGCTCACAAAAAGGCTTTTCTAACCAGGGTGTTACTTTGTGCTCACAACAAGATGAATAAAACCCCAAATCCGAGCTGGTTTTTTGGAGAATGGCTTGTTCAAAGGTTGTCAAGCTAATGAGCAGTAATTTTTAAACTTTTACAGTAAAGGAATTCTGGAGTAAGATTTTAAAAATAATACCAGTAAACAATGAAAAAATACACTTGTATCCAAAGAGACACCAAATTTGTTTAAACATCACTTACTACACAGTCACAACACATGTATTCTATTTTGCATTGTAATAATATTAATACATTCTAGATGTTTAAAAAGCTGTTGCATTTAAAATATTAATCTAATCTGATCTCCAGCATATTGTAACCCAAGATGTATTATTTCAGTCTTACTCCAGTAATTGAAACATTTTGCCTTATCAGATGCTGATATTTACATAAAAATTGCAGATCTCATTAGTCACACAGCCCACTTAATTTCATATTCCTTAGCTGTAAAATCACTTGCTCAAGATGAACTAACAGAAATCCTGGCAAATACTGAAGATTCACATTCCCTCAGAGTCACAGAATGATTTAAGTCTTTAAGTAAAAGGCTTTAATTTGTTCCATACATACAAACATGCAGTTAATCTTTTTCATTTAATATGTGTAATAAAAATCTTCAACCTTGTTTTTATGACCTTGTTTTTAGTAAAAGGTCGTAAAAGACAATGGTGTAAGACTGCACACAACTTGAGAAATCACTTGATTACAAAACTTAATTAAATATGGAACTGGCACATTCAAAGCTGACAGGAAACAAACAAAGATGATTATAATTTCCATGCTTTACTACACAGCACAGATTATTCAGTGACACAAAAATCTTCATTAACTGTTTTCAGGTTATTTTTCATGAGTTCTAAACATTAACTCCAGGCTACCTCAGACATACCAGCAGGAAAAACAGAGGAGAGGCAGGAGGTGAAGTAGTTAAAACTGTTTTGCTGGTAATTTATCACTGAAACCAATAAATTATAGTGACATTGAATTTCAACAGAACAGCTAGAAATTGGGAGACTAATAACTGGATCTGTCCCAGTGTAAAACAGATTTGTATTACCAAGAACTGACTTTTCAGTGCCAAAGGGTGGGGTTGTACAGCCTGACTTCTACAGCCACACATTTGCCAATAGAGTTTAATTTTTAGGGTTTTTTTTTGTTGTTGTTGTTGTAGCCCCTGTTGGTATCCAGGTCAGCTTGGTGGGGCTTAAATGTCCGTGGACCACAGACCAAGAACTTTGGGAGGGGAAAAGAGTGTAGGAGAAATGTGAATGGAAAGACATGAATCTATTCCATGGCTTTGAAATCCTAAATCCTTCGGGTTAAGAGCTGACTGAGGTGTCTAAGATTGATTCAAGCAGCAAGGCCCTTTGCATTGTGTGGGCATAAAGTCACAGAATCCCAGAATGGTTTGGGTGGGAAGGGGCCTCAAAGCCCAGCTCATTCCACCCCCTGGCATGGGCAGAGGTGCCACCCACTAGATCAGGTGGCTCCATCCAGCCTGGCCTCAACAGAGAACCAAAATCAATTCCTTTTCAATCCTGTGCTGTTTTACACCCCAAACACAAAGCTGAGAACACAAAGTGATTTTCCACCTACCTGTGAAGTTCCCATTGTGCTGCTCTTTGCTCATTCTTATGCGTCTCTGGTCACAGTCTGTGCCATTCTCTGCCATTTCATAGATCAGTCACCTGTGGGGATCTAAGAGCAGGAGAAACCCAAAAACGACAAGGTGTGTTTCTGGTTAGGAGGACTCCACAGTCAAAGGATACAGACAAACACCCAGCAGCTCTCCAAATCCAACTCACACTCATCCTGCATTACACCACCAAACAGGAGAAAGTGATTCAATCCCCGCAGTGACAAAGATTAAAACATTTCCACCTACATAATTCTAAATTTTTCACTCAAATGACAAAACTCCCTCACTTGTAACAGCTGAACAAAAGCTCATTAAACAAACCCCTTCCACGACCCAACCCACTGTTTGGGCTCCAGGAGCAGCAGAGCTTCATACAAACCTCACTTCCATCCTGAGACTGCTGCTTCAGGTGTGCTCCTCATCCTGGCACTAAAGCTTTGCAGGTTGTTACCATGTCAGAAACCTCCCTGGCTCACAGATTAGCCCTGAGTGTGGTAACCAAGACACAGAGCTGTATCTCCTGCTTTGCACAGCCTGCTACCTCTGGAGCACAAAAGGCAAACTCTTCAGAGGACAAGAGCTTGCTGATGGAAGCTCTGCTGACACTGTCCATGCTCTCTGCTGGTTCAGGCTCTCTCTGGAGAGATCAGCCCTAAAACAAAACCCCAAAAGAACAGATGTGGTTTTCCTTATCCAGGACAGTAAATAATGCAAGAAGTGGGAGCCAGCACAAACCAGAGTGTTGCAAGAGCTGCCTTTTTTTTTCTTTAAAAAAAACCAAACCTGAACAGCTGACAATTCTTATGCAATAAAACACAAAGAGAATAACCAGTCAGACTCCTTGTTTTAAACATACTCTCTTGAATCTTAAAACAGTTTCTAGAGTTTTATTTGGAAAAGAGAGTCCTACAAAGCTAAAGAATTTTATTTACATTGTATTTCTCCCTGTAAGCACACTTGATTTACAGGTTTTGATATGTTGCTTTTGTTGGAAAGAAAAGTGATGCAATATTAAAATGACAGGTTATATAAAACTGTCCAGTGGAAGAAATTAAAGTTCTACAGAAAAAATACTTTCCCATTGATTTATGTTAGGCTTAAGAGCCAAGCAGCAACTCAGGTTTGGTAAACAGGAGTGAGATCACCTCTTGGATTCGGACTGCAATCATTTTGTCAAATTTTTAAATTAAATGTTCAAAGATTTCAGATGCTGTATTTGACATTTTCAGGGTCTCACAAGTCAGTTTTAGACAGGTGTTTTTCTAAACAGGTACAAGCCTTGTGCATTACTTGCAATACAGATAAAATTGCTAGCTAGAATCTAATTATTAAAGGTTTTAGTTAAAGTCCAGTAGTTAAAAGCATTGAGGTCTAAGGAAGGAGCCCTTTCTCCAATACCTCCCCCGGACACAAAATGTGCAGAAACAGAAATCTGCCTGGTTAAACAAGGCAGCAGAAACTCATCTCATGCATGTTACAGCCTCTACTCACTGCAACATGAACCCCAGAATACCCAAACCACCTAAAAAATGAACAAAACACCTCTGCAAAAGCTGAAAAATGCCAAGGGCTCCAGAGTCAACCAAGGACAAGAGGCTTGAGCTGCTGCAGTGGGAGCTCTACAGCATCACCTGCAACCCAAGGACTGCTCAAACCCCAGGGAAATGTGAACCTCTCCCTCTCCCCAGGTGAGTTTAGTGCAGCCTGACACTCTGGAGCTCCCCCAGTCCTCAGCTGAGGTTAACAGCCCAGTTGCTATGGCAATATCAGGATCAAATGCTCAGCCACCCCTTAATTCCATCAGGACAGGTGGATAGTGGAGTGTTTTGTTTCTGACTGCACCCAGTTGTGCTTATTTTTATATATATTTAAATAAGTATTTATGAATATTTAGAATGGAAGTTTATATACACACATACCCATGTACACTCTACACGAATTTGCACACAGAGAGCTCAAACTGCAGAGGGCAATATTTAAATTACACACCCACACACAGCAAGCCTGATGTTCACAGAAAGCTGCTTATGAAGCAAAAGCCATCTAGAGCTGTTGAGCACACACAGCAACACTAAAAAAAGTGTTCTGGCTTAGGGAACTTAAGTCACATTTTGTTGACTTAAATATAGCAAAGATTAGGAAAAAAAATGCCACAAGTTTCAGTGCAAGCCACATGTTCCTCCTTTGGAAATCCATCTTTTTTCACATGTACAAATCTAGCCTTCAAAATTAGATTCTCAATTGGTTTGGTCTCTGCTCTCAGCTTAATTACACTCCAAGGAAGTTCATTTAGTGCAATGCCAACTGCTCTCCATGTCTGATGCTAAAGCCCAGGCTGTGCACAACGTGAATTCCAGTGCAATCCATAAAACCCCTGCATCTCTGGGGGTCTCAGGTGTGCTGTTCCCAAGGCATGACAGCTTTTTTTTTCAGGAGCTCAACTGCCAGAGCCACTTTTACCCCGCCTGCTTGGAAAGGCACTAATCCAGGATTAGCTTTGCATAACACCACCTCAAGTATGTTTGCACTGAAGCAGATAAATAATCCCCTTCCACACTTCTGCAGGACAAATACTTGTCAAGAAGGTCTTAAAGTTCAACCATTCTGCAGGAAAGCTTTAAAAATTCCTATTTAAAACCACAGCTGATTTGGAAATGAGATACCTATCACATTCCAGGGCTGAAGGGGCTGCAAACCCTTCCTGGCTCCAGAAAAGAACCTCCCTGGTTTACCCAAGTCTAATTATACTTAAAGCATCTTAGCAAAGGGACTGGAGGATGCACATCCCCTTGATCTGCTGTGCTGCTTGATGCCCATCAGAACCACTGGTCCTGCACTAATGCCTCCCCACAGGGATTAACTGGAGTGGGAGTCTGCCCCAAAATGGAGTTATCCTTCATTAACTCACACCATATTCTCAAGTCTACACCCAATCCATGAGAGCTCATCACAGGAAATTAAATTCCATCTGCTAAACAGAAATTCATTTCTGACAGATGCTGAGAAAGACACAGAACCCAACTCTAAAAATAAATTTGCCTACTACATGAAGTACTTAGCAGCAAATATAAAAATAAACTATTTAAAAGAGCGAGGAAAACAACAGTGGCCAGTTTTTGTATCAGGATGGCTTAGATCATTTGTTAGAGCTGTGCTCACACAAGAACTGCTTTGTAGGGCTGAACAAAGAGCTCACAATACACCACTGAGCTTTAATGCAACCCAAAACATGAAGCATAAAAAGACAATTATTGCTAGTCAAAAATGCAAATTGATCAACAAAAAAGGGTTTTGGTGACTGTGACTGGCACTTCACAGCATAAGTGAGACAAAGTAAAAGAAGCTATCAGAGCATGAGAACACAACAAAATTGGGCACTGCAGTATCTGCTCTCTGTAATCAGAGAAAAGGACAAAAGTCTCTTCTCTGGAGCTCTGGGGAGGCTGTAGAAGCACCCAAGTGTTGGGTGCACTTATGCAAAAGGAACCAGTTTTGGACAAAGCACTTGGGTGTCTGCACTCTCAGCTGGAGGAGCAGAATGTGGACTCGTGTTCTGTACTAAGGATTTTTGGAGGACTCCTTTCCAGTGTGCTGAAACAACAAGGAAGCTGATTTCATATCCCACTGCTCTCCCAGACATTGTTTGAATCACTAATTCTTACCACTTCTTACTGAAAGAGCCCTGACTCTCATCTCCATCAGTTCCTGCTCACACAGCTCCCAGAACCAGAGTTAGAGCTCTGGTTTTGTTGTTCCCCCCAGCCACCTCACCAACACATCATTTCCAGTTATTTCTTGCACTTAAAGCCAAATGTTCCAATCCTGCTGCTTCTTTCTCCTCAACTTTTCTTATTCCTTCTTCTTCTTCTACACCCCTGTTCTTCAGTTACAATAAGGAGAAAAAAGGATTAAAATCCAGCCTTTCCAAGGTGGATAAAGAACTACACTAATCTAGACAGTGCTGCACATCTATGAGAGGGGTTTTTTTTTCCCCCCAGTCATCACATCCTCTACAGAGTGAATAAGTTAACAATTCCCTGGCAAAGAAACAGCTTGGAGAGCACTTTCCCTCGAAAGCCAAAGACCGCCTGGCACAGAACACATTCAGGTGAAGGATGGGATCAGTTTGGAAGTGAAACATTACATACCCCTTCCAGCTCCTCACAGTTATTCCCTCTCCACCACTTCTCCAGGATCTGAAGGCGGTGGAAGAGCCCAACCAGGTCCTCAGCTCTGCAGCACTCGAGCCCAAAGCGACTCCTCTTGCAAAGCTGCTGCCCCTACAGAGCAAGAGAACACTGTTCGTGTGACACTGCAGTGACACAGCCCCTCACTTGGAGGTTAATGACTTTCCTGAAGATGACAGAAAACAGAAAAAGTAACTGCTCGATTTTTTCTTCCAGTCCTTCAACACTCCTGGGAAGCTTTCAATTAAAATAAATGAGGCCACATCTGAAAGATGTTCCAAATCTCCACAGATTTTGTTATAATGGGTTATTTTGATATGAGTGCATTTATTCCCATACTAAAAATGTTTTCCTAACTAATATAGTTCAATTCCTCAAAGGAGAAGTAATTCAGTTAAAGACCACAGGTTTCCATTTTGTGGGTTATGCCTCTGTACACCAGACCTATTTTCCAATTCCTACCCAAATAAATCATCTTGGAATTGAGAGTTAAAATTCCTATTTTTTTCCAAAAAGACTTTGGGATGCTTTTTAGGAAAGACTGTTGTAACATGAGCTTCAGGGATGCCATGCAATTTCTTCTGCGTTAACTGAAA
Source organism: Rhabdornis inornatus (assembly GCA_013397075.1). Lineage (NCBI taxonomy): Eukaryota > Metazoa > Chordata > Aves > Passeriformes > Rhabdornithidae > Rhabdornis > Rhabdornis inornatus. Next base: position 676,166 of record VWZS01000704.1, read on the forward strand.
GTTCTGTCCCTGCCATTAAAGCCACATATATTAAACTGATCTTTTTGGGGTATTTTTTTTCTGGTGAAACATAAATTTTGATTACATCCAGCAACAGAATCAGGTCCTATAATAAAGCAGTAGAGAGGCTGTCCAATAAATAGATGAAAAGGTGAGACCCAGGGATAAGAGGATATGCAGAGGAGGCACAGCACAGATGAAAAGGGATGAACACAAGGACCTAACAAAGCCCAGAGTGGCTGAAAGCAGCTCCTGAGATAACAAATTCTGCTTTCCACAGGAACAGTCTCTAAGTGGAGCCAATTCAGATTTCACACTTGGCCATCCAGTGAGGACACAGTGCCCAGACAAGGCTCAAAGAGGCCAATTCTGAGCCTTGGGAGAAAGAAAAATATTATTTTAATAAGCTTGAAATACCCGGAACAACTGCCTGCCTCACTAATAACATGTCCTGGCCCCCTCTGGTCCAAGCAGCACCAAAACCAGCAAGGTTTGGTGGTTTTGCTGCTGTCCCATGACTGTTTGAAGCTGGTACAAAAAGCTCAGTGTTGCAACACCTTCAAGGCTGTGCCCTTCGTCCTCAGGGAACAGCAAAGTCCACCCAGCTCACACTCGTCCACAAGGAACAGAAGTTAAAGTTCCAACCTGCATATAACTCTGTCTCCCATCACAATACATCAGGAATTATAGGGGTGTTTTTTTGTTTTAACTCCACAGTTTTTTAAGAAATAAAATCTTCAAGCATGCACACAGATCATCATAGAGAGAGCTGGTCACCAGATGCAGTCAGAGGCAGTTATGACATTCATAAGGAATACCAAAACAACAACCTAGAAAAAAAGCTTTAAGGTGGAAAGAGTGCAGTTTTTCCAGCCTACTCGCCTTCCTCATTGCTACCTCCCACTTGAAAGCTACCAAGTCTCCTCCTACCCTTCCTCACAGCAATTACAAACCCTTGGTCTCAGCAGCTCAGCAGGACAAGAAACAAAGCTCAGGCTAATAAGAGAGCTCACCTCCCATTGCACAAACGGAAACTGGCTTTTGAAACCCTCATCTGAAAACAGGGGATGAAGCCATCGTTACAACTGTCACTTATCCCACAAGGAATAAAGGAAAGTCTATTCCATGCTGCAGAAATAATGGATTGGAAGAAAAAGGACTGACATAACACAGACTGTTTCAATGGGAAAATTAATGCATTAAGAAGAGCTGATGTATGTTGTCATAAGGTGTTATGAAGCATGAGAACCCAAATCAAACTGAGGTGAAACAACCTCTAAAAGAGCAGAATTCCTAACAGCAAAACAGCACCAAAATCCACTGCCCAAACACAACCATGAAAGAATAACACCACACTTTCTGCATCTCAACCCACATTGTCACCACTAACTAAACCAGGATAGCCACTTGTTGGTAAGCACAGAGCAGAGAAAACAAGGGCAGGAAAAAAACCCTGAAGAAATACCATAGGTGCAGTTGAAAGGGGATAACCTGGATCCACAGCACTTTACAGATAAATAGCTGCTACCAAACACTTATCACCCCTTCCCTCAGGTCACCGACATGACCTACCAAGCGTCTGAGAGACAAAACTGGAATAAAACGGGAACCTTGCTGCTTTATCATCTCCTGTAAACACCAGATGGCACTGGCAAGAGAAATAAAAGCCAGAATAAAAGGTGTTTAACCCCAGCCAGCAGAAATATTCCCGTGGATTTAGGCCTCACAGCCACAAGCCCCAGGCAGTCCATGGGGATGCAGGGAGCACCCAGCCGGGAAAGCACAGTATATTCCTAGTGGAAAAGCAGATAAAGGCCATGGGTATGTGACTCTCCGCAGAGAGAAGGACGGATTTCTCCCTGTGTCATCAGGCACCGTCCCTCGGGCCGCAGCAGGGAAAGTCTATCCCAGCCTTCCCGGGGCTTTGGAAGAGCAGAGCCGCTCTCCAGCGGGGTGAGATGGCAGCGGCTCCTTTCTCGCCCTCAAGGCCGGCGAGCAGCAGCCCCACCTCCCCCCCTGCTCCTCCACAGCGTCCCCGGCCACCCCCCGGCTCTCACACGGGTCCCTCAGCACCGGGGGCCGGGGGTCCCCTCCTGCCGCCGTCACCTCAGAACCGGAGGAGCCGTGAGGGGAGATGGGCAGCGCTCAAGGGGAGACGGGCACCGCTGAGGGGGAGATGAGAAGCGCTGAGGGGGAGATGGGCAGCGCTGAGTGGTCCCGCTGAGGGGCCGGTAACGAGACCTCCCGCCCGCCGGGACAGCCCCGAGCCCTGCCCCGCACTCACCACGCTCCAGCAGCTCCGCTGGGCCCGGCACAACGCGGAACTGGGCCCGGCACAACACGCCCCGTCCCGCCCCGGGCTCCGTCACTTCCCGAGCGCCGCGGCTCCGTCACCTCCGGGCGTGCACGGCCGGGCGGGAGCGGCAGGTGAGCGCTGCCGGGGATGCCTCTTCATGGCTCCCTCATGCTCCCCCTGAGGGCCGCGGGGTCCCGCACGCTTCGCTCCCCTCTCGGTCGTTGCCCTCCGTGTCCGCTCGGGCTCCAGCGCGGCCGGACCTGGCGGGGCTGAGGGCCCGCGGTGGAGCTGGAGGCGGCCCCGCTCCTCAGCTGAATTTGGGGGTATTGGCTTGAAACCTCCAGCATTTCACTGTTTGTCTCCTCGTTTCTAGGTGTAATTTTGATACGAGGAAAAGCGGAGAGAATTGGGCGTGTTGGAGAAGAGAAGCTCCGGGGATGACCTAATTGTGGCCTTCGGTACGTGAAGGGAACTTACCAGGAGAGGTGGGGCAAGACTATTTACAGAGGCCTGGGGTGACAGGACAAGGGGGAATGGGTTCAAATTGACAGAGGAGGGTTAGCTTGGATATTAGGAAAAATTGTTTTCCCTGTAAGGGCGGTGAGGCCCTGGCACAGGGTGGACAGAGCTTGGATAAATCTGTGATCGTTGAAGGTGTCCTGCCCATGGCAGAGAGTGGAATAGGTGAGGTTTAAGGCCCTTTCCAACACAAACCATTCTGTGATTCTATGATAATTTGCCATTTTATCTTACCTCTGCTTGCGAGTCAGAGCCCATCACCAGTGAGGTGTTTGCAGTCAGAAAGCCTTGTCTGGGGAACTGTTCCTTTGTGTTTCTAACAAATGTTCTTTGTCTTCAAATAACCAAGTGGAAACCAGGTGAGAGCACACAAAATGCTCTCAGAAGCTGAGAAACGCTCAAGTAAATTCTGCCTTTCCCCTCTTTCAGAGGCAGAATCCAAAATCCACCATGATTTCTCTCTTTGAGTCCGAGTTCCTGAACGTCATCATCGGAGTCGCATGCGGCGTGTGCCTGGGCTGGGGCATGCGGGGGAGGCTCCGCAGGAAGCCTGCGGCTGGAACAATGCCAGAGCCTTCCAACAGCCTGGGGGGCGAGGCCGACATCATGGGAGAGTCCGGGGAGCTCAAGCTGGTGCTGATCGTCCGCAACGACCTGAAAATGGGCAAGGGCAAAGTGGCAGCACAGTGCTCCCACGCTGCTGTCTCTGCCTACAAGCAGGTTCACAGAAGGAACCCCGAGCTCCTGAAGCAGTGGGAATATTGTGGACAACCTAAAGTGGTCCTCAAAGCTCCCGATGAAGAGACTCTGGTGCAGCTGCTGGCTGAGGCAAAGCGCCTGGGGCTGACTGTGAGCTTGATACAGGATGCTGGGCGCACTCAGATAGCTCCAGGCTCCAGGACAGTCCTTGGGATCGGACCAGGACCAGCTGATGTCATAGATAAAGTTTCTGGTCACCTTAAACTCTTCTAAACCGGTACCAAAGAGACCTGGATGTGTTAATGTATGTCAGTACTGAAGGGATAAAAATGCAAGTTGGGTTTTTTTCCGTATTTTCCCTCATGGTTAATAAAATAAGCAAGTTTTGTAAGATTTAAATTTGTAAATTATGAGTCTCTCTAGCTTGTGTTCCAAAAGGGGGAAAGAAAATTCTAGGCTGAGGGCAGTTGAGGAAAGCAGAACTGGCACAAGAAGGAACCCAGTTAATTTCCAACTTGTGCAGTTGGTTGAGGATTTTGCACGTTGGTTGATAGTGTAAATTTCTTCTTCCTGCCTGTTTTCTGTAGTGAATACATTCTTTAATTCAGAAAGGCTCAGCTGCTGAAGCAGTTAAGAACTGGAGCTGGGGGTAACTGTAGCCAACTTCCTGCCCCAACTGCTGCAACAACTTGTAACTGCTACCAGGCTGACCAGTTCAACTGGATTTGCAGCCCAGACCAGTAAACAGTTGTGGGGAGCAGCTGGAAGCTGAGCTTCCCTCTGGAAGGGTCTGTGCAGCTCCTACACGTGCAAAAATGTGCAGTTAAACCCAGCTGTGGGGAGTTCCCCTCCATATAAACAACTGGACACTCAGGGAGACACTTAAATCCTGGCTTTCCTGGGATTAACAGGCACTCCTGGGTTGAAGGAAGGACCCTGTTATAGATATTACTGCACAGTTCAGAGCACCTGGGGGTTCCAGTAAATTCTACTTGTACAGTTTGTGAAAGTTCTGCTGTTAAGCACCTTTGCCAACCTGTCAGCCACGTGTTCCAGCTGAGTGTTGTGAAGAGTTTGAGGAGAAGGAACAGGATTGATCTCCATCTCCAGCCATCCACACAGGGAATGGCAGAGGGGCTGGAATGCCAGTAAACACAGGGGATGGAAATGTTTTATACTGCACCTCATAATCCTGTTCAGAGGCTCACTGCAGACTTGTGCTCCAGCCCTGCTGACCACAGAGAGCCTGAGGCAGGTGAGGCCCTGCCAGCCCCCATTCCATGGAAGTGCTGCAGTGCCCAGGATCACAGCACAAATGTGGAGCTCACAGGAGGAAGAGGGATCTGGATCCTGATGCCCAGTGTGACTCCTGGTTAAGAGACAGGAGCTTCTAGAGCTGTTGGAAATCTGCCCCTTGCTGTCAGACTCGTTACACTCAAATATGACAGTATTCATAGAGAAACATTTAAGTCAATTTTATTTGAAGCTAAATATGTTTAAGGCAATTTACATACCTAGAACATGATCTCAATTGAACTGGCACACCCTACTACAATCCTAATGTATCATCTGGTCGAATATGCTGGAGTTGACCACAGTGCAGCCAACTGGTGAAAAGTGCTATATTTTCTTCTCTCTGGCATAATCTTTCTCTAGAAAAAGCATTACGTATTTTCCTGTATTGCCCCCTCAGTGCAAGACCCCACTACTGGTCCCCATTGCTGCTCTGCTGCTGGCCCCTCAGAACCTTGGCTGCACACACCTGCACTGCCCCACACGACCAGCACTGGAATACTTGGTTTGAGTCCAAAGGTCCTTTTTTTGAAGACAGTAAAGTGAAGCTACCACTATGCAGCATGTCCACAGTCCAGTAATTTATTTTTAAATTGCGTAATTTCAAATTGCACAAACAAAACTGAACAGCAATATGCTTGAATTCTCTCTTCTGTACACTCAAAACAGTGATCTAAAACACCACAATATCCAACATACACAAACCTCAGGGCAGGGTTAGTAAATACACAGATTGGAATCATGGTGCTCTGTTCCTGAATGGAATGTCCCACAAAAGCACAGGATACAGCACAACGTAAGGTCATCTGTTACATATGGAGTGAGCAAAAAGACACTAGCATTTTCTATATGCATAACTGGAAAAACCTGCATAGGTTAAGGGAAAAAAAGAAAACAAAACAAAACCCAAAACTTTTACTCATTTTAAGTCAGGCAAGGTTGTCTGTACGCATTTTAAATTCTTTTAGAGCTATGCAATCCAACCCAGGGAGGATATGCTGATTAGTGTTGTCTCTTGTCAGCAGTCTTGCAAGGTCAAATACAAGTATCTTGGCTTTAGCTTTCTCCAAATATACAGTGAGATTTAAATGCATTTAGAATAGACAGTACATACCGTAAGCTGCTCACATACAATGAACTTAAGATTCAATATTAGAGTGTAACACTATAGAGTGCAAATCAGAATCTTCACAATAGACTTAATGGTAAGAAGCAGTCCTGCAAAAGCCCACTTGAACAAAGTCGTTTAAACTATTCCCCTTCTGAAAGTAAAAGTCTAAATGACATGGAATGTGAAAAAAGATTTAACAGAAGTGATTCAAATCGTTTGCGCTAGAAAAAACAGTCCTTCATGAAATAAAGGTTACAAGAACACGAGGCAGAACTCTTTGCTTTTCCCTGTTATGAGTTAAAGCGGGGAGGGACGGTGGAGTTTCAGTAAGAAAAGTTGCTGCTCCAGACTGACTTGTGCTGCATCTCACATGCTGTAGCCGAAGCCGGGCTGTGGCTGCCCGTACGGAGGGGCCGTGTAGCCGTAGCCGAAAGGTGCCTGTGGAGGAACTGCCACGCTGGGTCCTGCTGTCAGCATCAGCTGGGGCTGGCCTGCAACACACAACAGGCATCTTACTCCTCCTCGACTGACAAAGCACTCAGCAAAATGCCTGAAATTCAGGAGGTGTTGCTCTGTTTCATCACCACTAAGTCCCTGCTGACCTGGACTGGGTTTCTTCAGGGCCAGAGCGGAAGTTTTCCCACAAAACCTCAGGACACAACACATGGCTAAAAATACTAAAGTATATGAAGAAACTCTTACTAGAATACCCTGCATATAAAGAAAAAACCCAGTATAAAGTAGGTAAAAATATTCTTTAGATATAAAGCATATTGCACAAGACCCAAATAACCACTTGCTGGAAGTCTGGAATAGCACAGCTCCTGTAGACCTCTCCTTAAGGAGCCAGGACAACCTTAAATCCTGCAGTGCACAGCCCACCTCAGCAGCCAGAGTGGCACTTATCTAGCATTTTGGAATACATTCCTTAAGACTTGATTTCACATGGAGAATGTTCCCATTTCCCAGAACATCCTCAGGAAAAAAACAAGACTAGGGAAGGCTTGTTAAATATGTTATTGATAACACAAACTAAAGCATTACCATAAACAATAGGTTGTGTTTCTGTAGCTTGCTCCTCTTCCTTTCTCAAAGACTCTGATGCATCCAGTTTATCCACCTGGAATTGAGACCAACAATTTAAGAAATCTCCTCCAAAACAGGTACTTAATCGTGGCAGAGAAGTGGAAAAGCCTTAGTGGTATGTCAACACCCATCAAGAAAAGGAGATCATTTACAAGTTAAGATCAATTCAAGTAGCAATGTTGGTACTGGTGCAGTCAAGATTGTCTGTTTCCTGAAAAAAAACCCTCATTGAGGGATTTTCAACTACTTTGAAAGCTCACTCCAGGCTGAAGCTTTGTACCAAAGGTTCTGTACTGGACTGGAGCTGGACAGTCTTTGGACACAAGAGTCAGATTTGAGCTCAGTCTCAATTGGAGACCTCTGGCATTGAAACAATTGCCAAGATAATGCCCAGACCTGGAGAAGTTTCCCTGGAGGTGACATTGAGGCAAAGTAATCTGGTTTGTATTTGGATAGAGCAGACTGCAATAGCATCCGACATGTCACTTGAGCCTCAAGATTTCACTTTCCAAACCCATTCACTCATGCAATTTAAGTTCAAATGCAGAGAATGCATGTGTATAAGACTTGCTTTTTCCACTCCAGAACTGTGTGGCAGTCAGCCTAAACCCACAGATACTCCAATTCTTCCAGCTTTACACACAGTAACAGACAAGCCTGGCCAGCTTCACTGCTGCACTGCGAGTGCAATGGTGCTGTTTGCCCACCCCTACAGAAAGGCAAGAGAAGGAACTTCTTCTGTAGTGAAATATTGCTCATTTCTAGACAGATCCAAGGGAACTCAGCATTTCTACAGTCTAAGGCAGGCCCTGAAACTAAAACCACAAAATGAGGTATTGGTAGTTTACCTGAGAGATAAGATTTAGAACAAAGTCAGAGATAATCATGCCAATTACTTTGAAAGACAGTAATACAACTCACAAGATTAACATTTCATTTGTGTCCTTTATAAAGGAGTTTGAAGGTTTCCTGCACTTACACAGGGTCAGTGTTATTTATTCAGCTACAGCATTCCCAAGTGAGTTTTAATTGTGCTACGTGAGCAAATATCAGCTGGCAGCTCCAGGAGCTGTGAGCTCCTCCTTCCAGCTGTGAGTTACAACGTGTGTTCCATAAACCTGTTCCTCTGTAACCTCAAGCTGAGGCACAACTCCAGGGAGTGGCAGAAGTCCTGAGCTCGAGTTCCCTCAGTGACTGGGCTTCCATGGCCAGCCTGGTGCTTGCCTCCCACAGTCTGGCTTGCTGCTGCCAAAGTGCATGGGATCGTATCCAATGCTCCAAGACTCATTTCCAGACACTGTGCTGGGAACTGCACTGTTTTTAACTCAGAACAGCAACACACTGAACACAGAAGCACAAGTTTAGAGATGCAAACCCAAGGAGAATGTGCAGAGTTTGCTACTAAGCAGGGGCATTTGGCTTACTCACACTTGGAAAGCCTCCAGCCCAGGACATCCAATGCATTTTGGACCCAGTTTTGATGCCTCCCCTCAGAGCTCAACAAATATTGACAAGAACAAGCTCAAGTTTGAAGCCAGCCCGAAGGATGGCTCTTACACCACTTGCTTGAGCACCACCAGCTTCAGGGCCCTACACACTTGGAGCAAGATTGACTGAAAGGCTTTTCCACAGGGACTGCAATAAGCTGCAGAGGAAAAGTAACATGCATTCAATGTTACCGTGTTATGTGTGCATGAAAAAGAGGCAAAAGTACTGAAGCACGAGTGAGGTCTGAAGATGACTGCCATACAGGCTCCCCCCAAAAAACCACACGCAGCCCACAGCAATGCCTTGGAGCTTCAGGAGTAGTGGGATGTAATTGCAATGACTGCTACACATGCGTCGTTTATGCAAACACTGCAGTTCAATTACCTTTTTTCACACACACGCTCTCCTACTTTCCTTACTAGCTGCTGAAGGACCTTACACTACGTGTCTTAGGTTAGCCTTGAGTTCCAGTGGTGTCTTTACAACCAGCAGCTTTTTGCATTTAGTCCATCTTCAAAGCTGTCATTTTGGTTTTGCCCTCTGCTGAACCACATTAATGAAAAACTCCTGCTAGGGCTGACCCCTGGGCTAAGGAGGATCACGGTGGCATTTGTAGGGAAGCAGACGGACAGAAAACCTTGGATTGCCCTTCTGAAGGTCAAAGTTACATAGCAAAAGGCAAGCCCTGGAGTAGCCTCAGAAGAGCAATAAGCATTACCATTTTTATATATTTTTTTAATGAGGTAGCAAGAGAAGTTTAGTGAAGCTGAAGAGCTTGGAAGGCAGCCTTTTTTTGGACAACTACTAGAAATTTACTGCAGGGAGGAGAACCACAGACTTGGTGTAACAGCTGAAGTTTTAAGTTGCTACATGAACTAGAGCACTGTGTGGATTAGATCAGCACCATGAGAACTGACACCTGAGTGAGGAAGAGTCCCTCTGGAAGCAGCCAGTATCTACTCTGCCTACAGTCAGCACGCATTAGTCATGGTCCAGAGATCAGGAACTGGATCACAGCCCTTCAACTAGCAAATGCCAGACTGATTTAGGGATTCACAGACTTATTTCTAATTGTAGGAGGTTCTTCCAGTCAGATTGGCTGTCAAATAATAGCACTTGTGTAAGTATTTGTGTGTTGTTTCAATACCAGGCTGACTGTGATCCAACTGATCACCTGTATGCCCTTCCTGAGGATCTATTAGCTTATTAGTAGCAAATGAATCTACTTTTCTCCTACAGCACTAGCTAGTGAGAGTTAAACAATTTGCAAATGCTTTAGTGATATTTTGTTTGGGGAAAAAGCAGTAGCAGCAGTGTAGTAAACATAGGAAAGAAAAAAACTCATGCAGAATCCTTAGACTTAGTCCTCCAGACTTAAAGATGGAAAACAAGAATCAACTTTCACCTTTTCCTTTATTGCATCAACCTGCAAAGGAATTCAGAAGGTGCAGCTTAGAAAAATCAAATTCCATATTTAGCATATAAAAAGGTAGAAACAAAAGCGTCAGGGAAGAAATAATTAAGGTACAGGCGAGTAAAAACAAAGGTACACCAGAAGTATCTGCTTTAGAAAGGCAGCTCTGCTTCTTGCTGGCTCTTACTTCATTAGCTACACCCTAATCCTTTACCAGATTGGGAATTTTTATCTTTAAGAATCTACTACTCCCACCAAAGGCATAGTGTTAGCTTGGTACAGGCATCTCTGACAAACAGTTGTATTGCTCAGCCAGCTCCCCACCTCCCCCAGAACAGCATTTCAGGCTGCCTACAGAACTACAGGGTAGTCCTGCCTTTAGAAGGAACAGCCAGGCAAATTTCTGGACAAACAGGCACCTTAGTCTTCACAGACTGCATGAAAGTAAAAGCTGAACTCAAACTTGGGAAAGTCTTAATCATTAAGGATTTTACACCATTTCACTGGAAGATACTCCAAAAGCTTCAGCTGGGAAAATCGTGCTAGTGACAGTTGGATTTAACTCAAGCCTGTTCAAGTCTGTCAGAGCATCACCAAGTAGTTCCCCCATCCTGAGTCACTTCACTTAAGATTTGAGTTATAATTAGTGCCATTAAGTGTCAGAGCCACATTTTAGAGTTAAATGCACAGCAGAATAAGTTATGTCCAGGTCTAGCTATAAAGCTGTTTTAGTACACAGTCTAGAATTTAGTTAAAGCTTGATCCCAGCTGGGATTCCTGACTGACACAGCACAGGAAATGCCTGGAACCTGGAACTACTTTAGACACTGCCCAGGGTCAGGCAAATACTACTGATGTAGGTTCTGTAATTGGTAGAGGGTGGAGCCTGCAAGTGTTTCAGCCTCTTAGAGGGCGAAGTCTCTCCCCAGATGGACTGAAAAGTAAGTGTGGACATGGACAGACAGACATTGGACAAAGCCCAAATCAATGTTAGTAGCAAGCAGACAGTCTCAAGGCATTCACCACAGTGACTAACAAGCTCTGGGTATTGGAGAGGCACCTGCTCTTACCTTGGTCAAGTATTCCTTCATGACCTGAATAAAGTATGGCATGGCAAAGTCCATAATGTTGTGCCTCCACGCTGTTTCCAAGACAACATCCGGCCTTAGGAGATCATAGCAGGTGAAGAGACAAGCACCAAAGCATTCCCTCTTGTTCTCCTGCAAGAACCACTGCAGCAGCTCTTCTGCCAGCTCAGTATCTTTGGATTCAGAGGCGTACTGCATGGCGTCCTGCAAGGGGACAGACACAACAACCCACAACGTGCTGTTCACTAAGCTCCCCTTAGGGCCAACAAGGCAAAGCTGCTGAAGCTGCCCTGGCTGCTGTCTCACCTTGTACAGCCTGTCCTTCTTGCAGAGCTCCACACTCTGTTTCCAGCGGTTGTTGCCTTTGAAGAGATAGGCAGCGATTCTCCGGAATTCTATTAGCTCGTGTTTCTCCAAACGTTGGGCAAGAGAAATGTTGTCAAAGTTGTCATAAGCATCTATAGAAGTCCTAAGAGCCTGAGTGAAGCAGGGAAAAAAAAAAGTCACACCTCAGATGTACAACTGCACCCACAAAATGCAAACGTTTTCCATTAGTTCTGTATTCCTGCTTGCAGGAGGATAAAGAATTCCAGCCAGACCAGCAGAGATCTGCTGTTCTATTTGAGAAGCTGCTGTTTGACACACAGAGTGTTTCAGTCAGTATTTTTCAGTAGGTTAAGAGTCCCTGAATACCAGGCAGCTGTTCTCTGAAAACAGTAGAACAGCCAGACATCACAACTGTTTGCCTCTTCTCTGAATCCTTTTCTCAGCACCCACTGATTGTTTGCCTTAAATAAAAGCTGTCACACACACAGCAAAGTAGCCACTCTACCCTCAATGGGAATGACACAAAATGCTCTCAGAAAGCCACTAACTTTTCCATTTAATCCTTGGATCCTCACCACTAATTCAGTTTGAAGTTTTGGAGAACGTACACTTCAAGAATTAAAGTTAACAGCAAGCAGGTAAAAACTACTGAAAATGAGAAAGGAAACTGTTTCTACACATTAAAACAAAGGCTGAGAATACGAAGTAAACCCAGAATTAAGTGCTTCAAGATAAGACATACCTGGTAATCTTCTTCAATAATGAAGAGGTTGTTGAGGGACTCATTGACTGATTTATTGTTGTGATTTTGAACAGAGCGCAGGTAAGGCTTAACCAGGGGCAGCTGTTTAACCTTCAAGGAATCAGAGACACATTTAAGACATCTTCCCTAGCAGGCAGGGGGGTAGCTAAGCACTTTAAAATGGTACCACAGCTCAATGCTTTCCCAGCTTTTGCTTTGATCTGGATAGCAGGAAAATTACCTTTGTGAAGAAGGTGACAGCACGAGTGTGGTCAAGCCGAGGGGACAACACCATCAGCAGATCATTGAGCAACAGGGGCTTAAATTCCAAATAGAACTGAACTGCCTTGTAGTACAGCTCCACATTGGCCACCTAGAGAGGAGTAGAGATGCATGTTCAGAGCAGGAGTTTGACTGTGGGGAAATCCAAATGAAAAACAGACATAACTTTCACTAGGAAAGCAATACCTTAGTGATGATATCTTTGAACTGGCCTTCTTTCCAAGCATCTGTTGGGTGATTCATCATTGTGATTATGGCATTATCATATTCTTCATACTTATCATACAGGAACACCAGTTCAGCCCAGAGATGGGCTTGTTCTGCAGCTCTCAGAACCTAAGCAAAAGGTAGAATTAGCAATATTTGTTAACTGGAATTTCCATCAGTGCCATTAATAATCTCAAGAGCTACTTGTGCAAAAGCCAGGGTGCAGACAGCCCAAAAAGATGTGTTTTCAGCTAAATTTTAAGCCTCAGACATTCACCTTGGGAATGTTGACTCTGGACCAGAACAGCTCCAAGTGCTCCCTCATCTTCTGTGGCTTGAACTTGGAGTAGAGAATTGCCAGCTCTGTGAACATCCCCATGTGTGCTCGCTCCAGTCCAAGCGCTGCTTCCAACATAGTGATCAGCTCTTCAAAGTAGCCACGATCCTTAGGGACACAGACAGAGACATTTCACATCAGGAACCATCCAGAATCCAGATTTTGACAGGGTTGCCATGACAGAACTGACTGTACAACAGGAGTCAGCTTAATTACCTGGTAATAGTTGATTAGCTCTTCCAGCTCATCTGCATGCACTACAATATGGAGCCCACACAGCTGAGCCAGGCGGAATTCTTTTCCATCCACACAAGCAAAGCAGACCTGGAATTGAGAGTGGTGTTACTGCTTATAATCAAGGCTTCTGAACAGGCCCCAGCTTTGAAGCTCAGAGCCAGTAAATTCACCTCTTTCCACGTGCGAGTGCTGTTGGCTTTCCGAGCACCATCCACGGCCGCCTGGTACTCGCCGAGGTGCACCAAGGTTGAGGCCAAACGGCCAAAGTTGGACACGTTGTTGTACAACAGCTTGGCTGCTTCATACATCTTCTCATCATAGCAGCGATCACCAACCTGGGGCACAGCACAGCCAGGTTATTCCTGCACATTTTCAGCCAGTGGATTACATTAAATGTGTGGCATTCAAGCCCTTATCAAAATGGATTTAAAGGCCAAGATCTATGTGCATACCCAAAGAGACAGAATTCCCAACACCCTTCTGTGAGTCAGCAAAACAAAGTCAGCCTCACTCACCTGCTGGATATGTGCATTGTTGGGGCCATTGATGAACTCCTCCAGCTCTGCCAGGCGGTTTGTTTTAGCAAGAGCAAAGATTAATTCTGTTTCCACATATGACTCCCGAGCCTTCTTGCGTGCCATCTGCAGATACTTCACCAGTTCTTCCCAGTTGCCTATGGAAAGGAGTTCAGAATGTTTATTTCCCACCATTGGGGACACTTGTGCTTAACTTGAACTATCAGCTGAACTTAATTTTGACATATTTCTACAGCTATTCCCCAACAATCAACAACCTTCACACTGCTCATAATCAAATCATCTTAGAATGGGCCTAACTAAAATCTTATTTAACTTCATACCAAGACTCTGAAAGAAGTCTCCAGCTAGCTAAAGAAGGAAATTATAGGCCACTGATTATCTGCAGATGGAATACACTACCTTTTCCCATTCTTATTTAGGGCAGTCCTTGAAGGGCCAGATTCCTCTACTTGCATCAAGATACAGTCTGGCAGAACTGCAGTTTGAGCAGACCAGGCAAAAGAGCTGAGCAACATCAACAGCCAAGATGTAAATAAAACTTAATCATACCACTGGCATTAGCAGCTTGAACAACTTCCATGTATGAGGAAGGATCATCTGCTTTAATGTAGGAGTCAATGGCTTCCTTTACCATCCCCTTCTGGAGCTGTGCTTTGGCCAGCTGGCTCCACACTGCAGGTTCATTGCAGCGCTCGGCAAACTCGTATGCACGGTCCAGGTTCCCAATGTGCTCTATCAACACCTGGGAGAAGGATAACCAGGATCAGCCACTCTCAAAAGTCACTTTTACAACAAACTAAGCTGTGCTTTATGTAAGCTCCTCAATGCATCCACAGCTTTTAAAAGAGAGAGTAACTCCATACAAGCCACACGGCGTGAGTGATTTTAGGCTTACGAAGTTTCGATGAACAACTTTTGTTCTGCTTTGTAAGACTAAACACTGAGCAGCTTTGGGCACTTTGCTAATTGGTGTTAAGCGCTTCAGTCACCAGCAAAGTCCTTGTGTGGGGATGCACAGGGAGTTTCTACAACCTGAGAGCTGAAGATACCTGTACAGCTGATGTGTTGACATCAAACTTCCTGAAGATAGCAAATGCCTCCTCAAAAAGCTCATTGCTGATGGCAATGTTGGCTATATCAGGGGCATCATAGTTATCCAGGCGGTTGATGTACTCCATGACACGAGTGCGGTCAGCCTTGATAGCTGTAAGGATCAGAAGGTTCTGCAGATTCCTGAAGAGGGAAAGAAATAGTACTTATCAAATAATGATCAAGAAACTCACCCTCTCCTCTACAGAAGGTATTGCTGTCTCACATTGCAGCAATAACTCCAAGTTGCCTGTGGCTGAGTTTTCATTTCACACACCTGTGCTCACTGAACACTGAATTATCCAGAACTATTTTCTCCAGCAGTTCAATGAGCTCATTGGGAAGATCTGCAGTCATGAAGGCCTTCACAGTTACAGAGACTTCCTCGGGGTCCTGGGTCTCTGACAGAGCAGTCTGGACAACCTGCAGGCAGACAAGGCATGGACAAATGACATTGCCCATGTCAGGTTCTGCAAATCCAGTTAGGACAGGCAGGGCTGTGAATGTCCTGCCAGCTGTACCTGGTCAATCAGGGGTCTTCTGTAGGGGTTGCTTTCCAGTAGCACACTGGCCCAGAGCTCGGGGTCCTTACGACGAACTAAGTAGCGGGAGAGACTCTTGAAGAGGGAGTTCTCATTGCACACCTGCAGAAAGGGAAAGCTTGCTCAGAGGGAAGGCACAGCTATGGAGCCTACAGATAACTGTACTGTAACTCTGAACTGAGGGGCAGACTAGAAATCTCAGTCTTCGATACTTCATTACCCTCCCATTTTAGGATGGGCAGGAGAGCTTCCCATTTCTCATTAAGCTGCAGAGGGAGGTTCAACAGTCACCTCCTCTTCTGTGCTAGCAGAATGCACTTCCCAGCTTAATACATTTCAGGAAATACATGCTTTTGTTGTAACGTTTCCTATGTACCCCACGACACTGAAGTTAGAACTCAACCACAAGGCAGCTGCCTGGGTATACATACATTAATCAGCTCCAGATCACACTGTCCACGCTCGTAAGCCACACAGGCCAGGTGAGGGTCCCTCTTCTCACAGTACTTGCCAACAACACGGCTGTCATAGTAGGGGTTCTCACGCAGGAATCTCTCTGGGTTGTTGTTGCTGTCAATGTATATCTTGGCCAGTGCATTGTGAGTGGCAGGCTCCTCACAGCCCTCATGAATTCTTGCTTCCAGCCAGGGCAGAAGCAGCTTCAGCCTAGGAGGAAGTGATTTTCACGTTAGAGATTGAGTGTAAACATCCAATTGCATAATTTCTACACTCTGGAAGCCAGTCTTGGTGTAGGATAGAGTCAGGAACTAAACCAGAGTTACAGTGCTCTGCTTTAACCCACATTTTGATTCATTATTATAACGGTGTAAGTTTCTGACACTATGAAGAAAACACACCAAAGTTATCTGGAGAGATCCCCACATCAGCCAAGAATCAGAGCTGGTTCTCACCCAGTAGCAGCTTCTGCTTGTGTCAGTACCAGCTTTAGCTGTGACATGCACTGATGGATGAGCAGCAAACACTGCCAGACTGGGAACTGATAAGAGACTTGTAGAAGTTTAGTACCTGTTTCTTTTCTCAACCTCTGCAACGAGTTCATCAGTCGAAAATTGACCTCTGACTACAAGGATGAGGTTCTTTATCACATCTTCAGAGCAATCCACATCAAGCAGTCCCCCAATAACAACTGGCAGACGGCTTGGATTCACCTACACAGGAGCATTTAAAGAGGTCAGGGTGTTGTCAGAGAGCAAGGGCAGGCAATACTTATCCCCAGAACTCCACATGAAAGCCACTTGTTAAGATTGACCCCATTTTCCTGCCTTTGCTCCCAGCCTCCTGAGGTTCTGAACAAGCTTAAAAGTCAATTCTTTAGTCAACAGGTGTTCCCATCCCAGCCCAGTGGCTCACTTAGCTCCTACTGGAAGAGCTCCTGAGCAATCCACTTTGTCCCTACAGGAAGTTAAAAGGAAAACATCCCCTCCACCCCCATCCAAAATGTTGAGACTTAAAATCACCCCAAAAACTCTTAAATTATTCTACCAAGTCTTCCTCCTTCAAGTGGCACATGAGTGGGAGTTACAGCTTAACTTGACTGAAGAATGAGATCTGACTCACATCAGGACTAATTTACTGGAGGCCACTAATAATCACTTAAATGTCAGTCTCAGGTAAAAAGGTGTTTGCAGAACACTTGGTTTTGCAGAATACATGATGCCTGTAGCTGTAAATAATACTGTAAAGATTGATCAACTCACTGAAGCCAAGGGACAAGTTGTCACCTACCTTCTGTACATAAATCTCGATATATTTTTGGAGATTATTTCTATACAAATACAGCACCAAGTCATGGACAAAGTCAAAGCGGTCGCACACAATGATGAGAGGCAGCTGGTCAGTGAGTTTAGCTTCCTAGAAAGAGAAGAGCTTTAGTACTTCGGTTTTGCTCTTGGACTTAAGCATACAAATAATACAGTCACTTAAACTGTCAAAGCAGCTGAATTTGGAAAGCCAAAACTCAACAGTCAACCAAATAATGACAGCTTGTTGTTCAGCTCATTGTTTGCAATATGTAGCAAGTGGGAGCACTCACACCCACTGCAGGGCGTGAGGAGCAAGAAGCTTTTTGGAGTTTAACCCTGCTCCTTTGCACGGCAGACTCTACAGAGTTTTACAACACAATACAGCTATTACAAGCCTAGGCTATAGAGAATATTTTTAGTTGCCACTGATGTTTGGTGTGCAGGATTAGCACTCTGGGATTTCAAAAGAAATTTAACCAAGACTAGATTGAGTTGTGGTTCATAATGTAAAACTTATATACAGAATTGACTTTGAGTGCCATGTGCCTTGTGATACCCCCTAACTATGGATTTAGAGAACAGTAACAATTAAGCTCTATAGCAGTACTACTTAAATTGCTTACCAGATTAATTATCTAAAAGCATTCCAACTTTCAGCATAAGGTTACAATGGTTACAGTACAGAAGCTTAGTCTATGTGGCAGACAGTATTCCGGATGCATATTTCAGATCACTTATTCCAACATGCACATCCCAGAATATAATCCTACATATAAATTACACTTAAGGACTTTACACAGGGAGGCCTGTACTGGGAGATTTACCTGGTACATGTCCTGCACATTCCAGACATGGAACAGCACAAAAAACAATAACTTTCATCAGGAATTTGACAGCTTGATAACATATCTTAGGTGGCTTGATCAAATTACATACCTTACACCTCGGTGACACCAGGTTAGTTTTAGACAATTCTCTTGGGAAGAGTTTTGCCATCTTCAGATATGATCAGCAAAATCTAAGACTATGCTATGTAACCAACAAACATGAAGGCAGGAAATGTTCCCAGATAAAGTTTTCCCCTCCCACACAGTTCCTCAGGTATTTCTCAGAGTGTTGTGCTTGTCAATAAGCTCAGAACTAAAACTACAGAATCTGAACTTGGAGCACACCATCTTTTCCTACTCTCCAGCAATGCTCTGGATCAGTCAGGATATATTCCCACTGACTGGCATCTCCCAGCAGAGCTAAACCATGGCTCACCTGACTGAAATTTCAGTGTGTAGGAGTAAGACAGATCAGCCCTGAACCTGAAAGCATTTATGGAATTAATTGACTCTATTCATCTGCTGTTTCTGTAGTTGCTCAGTTGGAGTTGATGACACCGAAAATAAACATTAAATTATCAACTCATCTGGCACTATGGGTGTTCTCAAGCTAAGTAAACTGTTTCCTATTTTATAGCAGACATTTTAAACAAGTTCTAGGTAAACTGGTACATTTACTACAGATTAAGAGTTCAAGCCAGATTAACCTTACCAAGAGCAGTGAGGAACTGACCTGACATTCTCATTTTTTAGACAGTATTTCAGGCTCACACTTCATTAGGAGGCACTGTCAACATGGCAGATACCTCCGGTTTGAGGACACTTGGATCCTTAAGTGCAAAAGTTAAAACTCATCTATTTTCACAGAGCTGCCTCATTTCACTAGTGACACACCATGTTTTATCAGAACCCCAAACAACCCCAGACAGTGTAGTGTTACCCAAACATTACCTTGAGGAAGTTTTTAACACGTTCTGGATCATAGCAGTTACTTTCCCTGCAGATTCTTTCCACTTCTTTAATTTGTCCTGTCTTGCAGGCAGCTTGAATATACTTGAAGTGCACATCTGGATCCTGGCTGAAGTTTACAATGGAGCCCAGGAAATAAAACAAACCTGGAGAGAAACAGTCAACACATTATTTGCTGGTCTCATTTAAAAGTACAAATCCCAAAGGCTACAGAAATTTAAGACACCCATTTTGGACAAAGGCAAAAGGCCAGTGTTCTAGGTTTTTCTACAGCTCCAAACATCTTCCAGGATTTCAAAAAAACAAATGATGCAACTGAACAGTGGTATCCATCCTAAACAGGGAAACTTTAAGGTTTAGATCTGTTTCAAGACAGAAAGTCTGAGGCCTAACTACTTAAGTTCATGATGACTTTCTAGATTTCAGCAGACAGACAGTCCTTTGTTCACACATCTGTAATGAGGTGAGCAGAAGTACAGACTTACCTTCAAAGCTCTTGAAGGACTCAAAGAGCTCAATGAGTGACTGTGTTGACAGCTGCTCATGGTATTTGGAAGCTACCTGGACACAGATCTGCAGGTTCTGACGGATGTTAGCGGACAACATCGCACGCAGACACTCCAGAGAGTCTTCTACTGACAAGGACCCAAAATAATTCACTAACCACTGCAAAGACACACAAGGCATTTCAGACCTGAGCAGAACAGCAGTTATTAAAGGCTGCATTTGCAGATGCAGGGTGTTTGATGCCTTACCTCAGGATTGAGGAGGTGAGTGTGAACCACTGCACGCTTGATGTCGTACAGGTCTGTGAAGTGCTCCAGTGCTCTCTGCAGCAAACCAGCCTTCTCACACAGCTGAGCTATGTGAGCCCGGTCATAGTGAGTAAACATTTGGTTTCCCAGGATGGCATCTGCAACCTAGAAGGAATATGGAACATTTTGACTCAGTTCCTGAGCACTACCCACCAGTGTTTGCCGTGTCCAGCTCCAGGAAGTCTGAGCACGCACCTGAGGCGCGTGCATGAGGTTCATCTCAAGTAAACGTGTTTGCAGGGGACCTTCTGAGGGACGATTATTCTTCAGTGCATCCAGCAGAAAGGCTGTACATTGCTGGATTAAATTATATTCCATAAAGACATCCACAATCTGGGAAAAAAAAAAAAGGAAAGAAATTCAGGTTTTTGATTAGGAACTGAAGGTATACTTAAGCATCAATGCAGCTTCCAAAGCTAAATCCAAACTCATAGCTCTGATGGTTTGAGTAGGGCTCCTCTTACCAATTTAATGCTTTGAAGTCAACATTTCATAGCAACAGACTTATTTACCTGTGTTATATCTGCAAGAGGTTCTTCATCTTGAACGAGCATTTGTGCAAACTGCTGTCCTTGATCAGGGCTGATTCTCATTACATTCCTCAGCAAAAATATCCAGTCTGGAGTATATCCAACCTGAAAAGATGATCAGAAGTGAGAACTCAGCAAGAGCACACACCTTGCTAAATACAGAACTGAGTAAAAGCTACTGTCAGAAGATTACACAATCCAGCCAGGATTTTCTCTTTTGGAAAAGGCTGCACGGGGAAGTAGGAAAAGACCCATGTATGAAGTCTAGCAGTAACTATTCATAAAAAACTTGAGGCAAAAGTAAATACTACACAGGCTCTCAGATTCCCACAGTTACTTCTACCTACTTTAGAACACAAACATTTAGAACTAGAGTTATTATTAAATACAGGATAGATACAGCACTTTAATTTTCTCTCACCTTCTTAGCATACAAAACAATCTTCTGGACTTGTCCTGTTTCAGCAAAACACTGGATGACCTTGTTTGGAACGTTGGCTCTCAGATAGACACTCAGTGCTAGTGTAGGATCTACAGATTTCACAAGATCTCCCAGCTCCTCTGAGCACTCCAGCTGTTCAGGAACAGAAATGCAGTCAGCCCATCCTGACAATGCCATGCTGAGATGCACTACCACCCTCTTCCTCATGTATCTTCCTTTTGGACTTCTCTTGAAAAAATTAAGGTCCAGCCTGACAGCCTGAGCTGACTCTCCCAGCAGCGATCGAGTGGGCTCAGCTCTTCATGCTGTTCTACAGCAGACAAACGAATTTTCATGGCCAGAAAGAGCTGGGTGACACATTGTATCAGCATGTTTCTTCAACTAATTACACAGATGTAACCACAGCTCAAAGCACTTGCAGCCAGTATCCAAAGGAGTGCTTTGGCAAAGCCCAGCACCAGCTCAGAGCTTTCCATGCTCTGCACATCGTGCTGTGATTTCAAATGTAGAATGAGTGCAGCTCTGAGTATCTGATCAATTCTCTTGCAGTAACTTGAGTCATAGTGACAGATAGAGTGAGCACCTACTGCTCAGCTATTTGCTGTCACTGCTGAGCTCCCAGCTGAGTTTCCCTGGGAAGGGGGGAGGCTGTCAGGCAGTGCTGCTCCTTCCCCCCTCACAGCCCTGAAGGTATCAACCCCAAACTCACCTTATCTTCTTTCAACCATTTTTCCAAGAGCTGCTTGCGGCCCTGCTGGAGCACTGGTCTGCAGAGCTCCAGTGACTCATACTTGTTCAGCTGCCCTTGGTCCAGGAGAATGCCAAAATACTGCAGGAGAGGGGAAGTCTGCCCTGGCTGGGCTGGAACACTCTGGAACCGGCGTATGGTGTCTGGAGTACGCAGGATTCCCTGCCAGGGAGAGAGAGAGATCCACTTCAATTTTCTTTTCTTGCTGCTGTGGCTTGGCAAGAGTTTCTCCAGGATGCTGGAGGTAATGTCACTGTAGCTGTCACAAGCATTTCTATGTTTTGCCAGCCCAGAATGTCAGGAGCAATATGGCTGAACATCAGCTCGGCACTGAGATGCTTTGACAGAAAATGTGCTATAATAACCCATTAAATTTAATTTCAGTAGCAATGCAGATTTAAGTTCAGAATTAGGACACCCTTGGCCCTGCAAGCAAATTCCTCTCATCTGAATTTAGTCTTAGTCTGGATTTTTTTATCCTGTTTCCAGGTGCAACCTCAGCTAGAGGTTGTCTTTTCACACTTTTTTGCATCACTGCAGAAGTAAAGGTGAGTACCAGAAACATTATGAATCACAGCCATTACTTCATCATTTATTGCTCCCCTCCTGTGTGGGCTTTACAAGCTCTGAGATCATGCAGCCTGCAATCAGTGTCAGATACCTGTGAAGCACCCAAGTACTACCTTGGGACAACAGCAGCAACAAGATTGTGCCCTTACCACTTTAAAAATTCACTGAGCTTTCCTGAAGCAAGAAGCTGAAGCCAGTAGAGTTCAGTGCTGTTCTGAACACTTTACCTTTGGGGCATTAGCTGCCACTTTTGCTGCCTCTGAATAGTTCCCTTGTGCAAAGAGTGCATTGAATTTCCTGGCAAAGAGCTCCTCAGCCCCTGCCAGGTTGTTGCGGACAGCCATCCGTAAAGCCAGGTCAGGATTCTGCAGCACGTTTGTGATGTAGGGAATGATGTTCTCCTCTTCCACACACACTGAGAGCACCTGAATAATCCACCAGGAAAAACCTCCAGTTAGTCCAAATATCAAAAGTGAGCTAAGCTAACTTCTAAGAGGAAAGTTATGGTATTCATGGAAAATTTTTCATCCCTTGGTAACTCATACTTGTCATTTTATTAAAGAAACCTCTGGTTAGAAAGAACCACTGTCAGCCATTGTCTGCATCAAAGCAGGCAATTAATAGTTTAACTGATGTATTTGCAGAGGTAGAAACAAAGGGATACAATGGATCTTTCAGGGATACAGGGATCTTTCTAAAACCCCCACTCAGTGTCTCGAGCAATCAATCCTAGAAGACACCAGGAACAATTCTGCTCCATATTCCCCATGCTCAACAAGCAACACCACCCAAAATCAATGTGGGCTAAAGGCATGGCTGTACAATGTTAGCAACTTGTTTAAAGTAGTTCAGTTAGATGTGTATGGAGATAGAACAGCAAACTTATTTTGGGGCTCACAACACTGTCAGACCTCACGTGTTCTGAGCAGAGATCAAAGTGAACGTTTCTGGAAACTTTTAGACATAGATATGAACCCTGCAGTGTATCATGAAGAGCCAGTGGGATTAGCTAAAGAAGTGGCTTCCAGGCCAAGTTTCCTTACTTGTCCCTTTCTGTTGACTCCAATAATTCCAGCTGTTGCTTCATGCTGTGCAGTAACAAAAATGGTCTCTCCACTGATTCTGTTCATGTAGATGCAGGTGCCAGTTTCCAGGTCATACAAGTGGATGTAGCCATACTTTGTTATGAGGAACACCACGTCATGCTTGTCACTGATCTGCAGAACAGAAATAGAGTACTCAAATTTGGCACTGGATAAATGAGTTGGTGCTTTTGAGACTCAGCAAACAGCTAGGCCATTTCAGGACAGCCAGAAGTGCTGTTTTATTTTTATTTGAGTATTATTACAGCAGAATGTTTGAAGAGCTTGAAAAGCAGTTAAAATATATGGGTATTTCTTCCATAGATAAGAACATGCTGCTTTTGAATGCTGCTTGTCTCCACCTTTATTTTACCACTACTGAAGCAGGAGCAGCAGTCACACCAGTCACACCAGTTTAGGGCCAACCCTCAGGTCCACATTAACCAGCTGGCTCCCAGTGCCCTGCTCCTTTCACATCCACCAAGAGAAGCTGTTTGCAGCTGTCATACCTGCATAGCAACAGGAAAGTCACTTTGTGCTTCAGGAGGAAAGAAGACATCCACAGCTTTCTTTGGAAAGGGCTGATTCCCAGTGGGTGGTGTGCCAACCTCAATGATATGCAGCTGTGCAAGAGATAAGATTAATTCTTGCATCTAATTTATTTAACAATAGATTCAACAATGAAATTACAGCAATTCTCTTGCTGCTCAGCCTTAATTCCAAGTTTATGCAAAGATAAACTAATTAACTAAGTTAATTTTCCTAAATATTTTCACCGACTAAAGGTGTGGCATCTGGTGTTTATGTATCATAGGTGAGGGAAACAGTTAAATATCATCTTTAGTTACCTCTAATTACCCAGAAGTTTCAGGATTCAGTTAGTTTTCTTCAGATGTACTCTTTTAACTTGGCTCACATTCTACAGAGACAGTTCTGAAGATGATTCTCTGAACCTAGCTCTGGTTTTACTCTGGTTTTGCTGTAACTCACGTAACTTCAGCATTGGCATTGGACCACTCTTTAGCCTTGCAACACCATTGCTTCATTTTTTAAAATTTTCATCCAATAATTTGGAAATTAGCTGAGTCTGAGACCAGGGATCAGCATCAAAAAAAGATTACAACAGGTTTTCCCTCAAGCTTAGCCTGTGAAGCTGAGAGTCACATGTCCACATGTTTCAAGCAGCTAATTAGGCTGGTCATGACATGCCACTTAACTTCTCCACTCACAGATTCTTGCTACACCAGGTAGTCCAAGCTCTGCATGCACCATATGTCATATCCAGACTGACACAGTCCTTCACTTTCTTCCTTAAATGCAACTTTTTGCATTAAACCACTTGTTCTCCTGGAAGCAGAGAACCAGGGTGAGTCACTAAAGATTACAGTGTATTTAGAACCAAGCCTTACCTTACCCCCAGCTTGCCCTCTTACTGCAAAACAGAAGAGAGTGGATTCTTCAGCATTCCCTTCCATCTTGAACTGTGCAAAGCTGGCTGCATGTCCCTCAATGGGCTGGGACACTTTTCTGTCCACAGAGTACAGCTGCATTGCTCCCACTACACGGTTTTGCTACACAAAAAACAACAGATGTCAGGAAAAACAGGCACTGTGACAGTAATTTCATTTAATATTGGTCAATATGCTGCCATTTCAAGCTTCCTCTTACAACTCCAGACTCTTAACCTTGCACTAGTGTTAATATCATTACAAATCCAATTATATTAATGTGAGATTTTCAGCTATGCTTAAGTTTGTTATTTGAAGATTGAAGCAAGCATTTATATTTAATAAAACAAACAGATCAGTCCTGTTCCTGTAGAAGGAAATAACAAGACAAGCTCTGGGGTTTTCACACCTTCCTGGAGGTAAAGTACCTGTGCAGATATTCCAGTCAGCAAGAGCCATTTCTGCTTGGCATCAGTTCTGTAGTTGATGATCTGGCAGCCAGCAAGGCTGGAGTGGCGATCAAACATCTTCACGGGCTGGGACTCGCCCTCCATGCTCCAGTGGTAAACTGCATTATCCGTCACGAGGGCAACAGTGTTCAGAGAGATCCACTTCCAGAAGGTGACATCATCTGTCATGGTGTGAGCCTTCATCTTGCTCTTCATTTCAATGTTGAAGATTTGCAGTGTTTTCCCAGCTAGAAGACACAGCATTGTTAGCCACGTGACAGAGCACAAGAGCTGCACTAGGACATTAAACCCTGGGGACTTCCTTCAAGAAAAAGCTGTTCTACACTGGCAGACCTTCAGGGATCAGCTTTCACTTCGAACCAGAGCACACTCCTAGGGCTGACTGTACCCATTTGCCACTACTGAGCAATCAAACAGATGCAGAGAATGGGTTGGTAGGAGACAAAAGCTTCAGCCACACAAAGGGGTTGGAGGATACTTCACGTACATCAAAACCAGGTTACAGTCATGCTGAGGCTCTCTGGAGCTGTGAGGGAAGCTATGCCAGTGGCATTAAACACTATGTCCACATCTGTTTTAAGTGTTAAAAGGGCACAACATGGAACAGTCAGGTTGGCAGAGGGCTTTTGTAATTCAGGCTGATTAACCAAAACCTTGGGGTTGCACTAGTGGGATACACAGCTACTGACTGCAAACCAGACTGACAGGAACTGTGCAAGGGAAGGAATCTAGTGACCAACACAAGCTCTAGAAGGCAAGAGGAAAAGTTCTCCAAATCACATAGAATGGTGCATACAAACATCCTGAACAGCCACCTGCAGTCATTTCTACCAGGTTTTATAACACAGTGGCCTAAGAAATTATTTCTTCCTGTTGAGAAGATAAGAAAGGTTCTGACCAGTTCTACTACTTACTTATAGGAGAGAATTATTTAAGCACACACAAGTGTAGCCCAGGAGGAATAGAGAAGATCCCACAAAACTGGACGCAGGCCAGAATATCTGCTACAGTTACCAGCTGCAGCCCAGCTTGAGGAAGTTCTGGTGCCACAGGGGCAAGAGCCTGCACTCACCAAGGACTGGTTCAGCTCAAATCCATGAGTTCAGCAATTGATGCAAGATGCTGAGTCAGGAGTTTCTCCAGAACTTGGAGAAATTTCTCTACTACAGAGTTACTCAGGCTACAGGCAGCAGTTTGTTTCCACATCTAGTGCAGCTGAAGCTTTAGGGTCAAGGGAGAGGACATTTAGGTAACACATTCCTACATGCTAGGCAAGTTGTATTACAAGGCAAAATCTAGACTTGAGTCAAAAGGGTCAATCCTGTTCATAAAAAACTCAGTATCAAGACCCCAATGATTTAAGTGCACTTTGGGTTCTTCAGTGGATTAATTTTTGGATTCTTAAAGACTCCCTTGTTTGGGAGGGCACGAAAAACATCTGAGTTTTAAGCCTTCAGTTGCTTAAACACCACTGTTCAGCCACGTGCACCATCAATCTGAGCCATTTTATTCTGCTTTTTCTTGTCATAAGACACAACAGGTACTAGGTACAGTCAATTGAAGTAACTCACCATCTGCACACACAAGAAAGCATTAAAGTTGTGACAAAACAGTAGCACAGTATTAAAGTCAAAGTTAGGTAACATTGGATACATACAAATCTTTCCATTAGCAACACATGCATTTCTAGAATGACTGCACTTAAGGCTTTTTGGGCCTCTGAGGGGAAGAGATGGACATTTCTGGAGACTCCAGAGGAATGTTTGTTCTCTGTAACATCACAGATACCAAGCTGGCTGACCTTGTACTTCCTTCACCACACAAGTCCTCCCTGCATAGTTTTACTCCTCTTATCACTGACTGATATAATAAATATGCACTGGTCTCTTCCAACAAGGCCAAACTAAGGCCTTCAGGAATACTTCCCCCCCCTCCCAGCCTCTGTTTTCGTATCTCTAAGGAAAGGTTTAGTTGACAGACCTTATACTCTTAGATCAGGTCTCATTTCCCTCTAACACAATTCCTTAAAGCCCACACTTGGCTTCCAACTCTGCCTGCTCAGAAGCTGCAAGCATTTGGACTGAAGGAAAAAACTCATCCTAATGAGCAGCAAAATGGCAGAAAGCCTCAGCTGAAGCTGCCTGCCTCCAGAAGAACTGAAAATGCATTCAACTTAAGCTCCCATTAAGCTGTGGAAAATTGCTACAGGATCCTCCCACATAAATTACCTGGGAGACCTCAGTCAGTCATAAACTAGTTCTACAGAAAGCTCTCCATCCACTTCAAACAGCCCTTTATCAGGATTTCATACCTTTTAATGCAATGACTTTACTGGCAGGGTTCATGATAGCACTGTCAGCTGAAATTGGTCTCCGGATTGGGTTGCTGGGGTCATTCATGTCAATGATCACCACTTGAGCCTGCTCTCCTACTTTCTCTCTGATGCAGATGAATTTGTCAGACTCCATGGTCAGAGTGCTGAACCCAATGTTTGCTGGGTTGATGCCCAGATTTTGGAGCTGGAAGAGAAGAAAAGGTTTAACATTAGGTTATTGCCTTGGTATAGCCACAAACAGCTTCTGTGAGTGCCACAGGAAATATCAGACTTTGCCCCTTTTTTTGTGACAAAACAGCCATGTTACTCCAAACCTGCACAACACACAGTGTTGCACAATTTCAACTAAACCCAGCAGGCTTCCTGGAGAAGCATTTACAACTCAGCCATTAAGAAGCCAATCTTTGAGCCCCCTTACATGGTTTAAAACACACTGAACTCGCCATGCTGGACTTGCAGCTTCAGCCCTCACTCTCACCAGCTTTCCTCCCTGAACTCATCCACTGGCTTGGACAGCTATCACTATTTCAAGCTTAACATCACACGTGAGGTGTCTGAGCTTTATCTTTATCCCTGTGCAGCTAAAAAAAGCTGCCTGTCTAGCAATTAGCCCAGGCCTGCCTCGCAGCAGGAGGCAGAGCTGGGCACCACTGAAATCAGCAATGGCTCAGACATGGCCCTGCTTAACACAGAAGTTATCAATAAACCACTTCCTTCTCTGAGCCACAGCCTGACCCCCTAAGCCTCTCAACACCCACATTTCTTGTGTGCAACAAAACAGTTTCGTTAACAGCACTTTTGCAAAGCTCCTGTATGAGGAGGATGTCAGTAGGGAAACAAAATTTATTGCATTTTTAACAGTGAAAATGCAGGCATGGTCAGTTCACGGTCATATCACACAGATATCCAGCTTGTCCTCACCTTAAAAACTCCAGTTTTCTACTATTAGAAGAACTATCAACTCTAATATTCTGATATTTTTCTTTCTAGAAGACCTTCAAGCCCAACATGTCCCCAGAAGGGTGAGACCTTCAAAGCCATTTTAGGATGATTGTGCTGGTTTGGAGCACTCAGCTCTTATCAGCTGTGCTCTGCACCAGCTCCAAGGAGGCCATGCCCCAGCTGCTCTGCCTGTTTGCAGTTCCTGATAACCAGGGTTTTACTCCACTTCCCCTTTGCCCAGGCTCTCCAACAGCACATGTGAGGAACGAGTAACATCTGAGCTATGGCACACCAAGTCAACAGAACAAGCTTCACAGAAATCACTTGCATGGATGATCTACATTACATGGAGAATATTTTGACAATAAAGCCAGGAAACTTCCAGGTGACAGCATCTGGCAGCTATTAAAAGAAATAAAAATCAAACCCTAACTCCTTGACAGGAGTTAACAACTCTTTTACTCAGATTTAAGTGAGTGTTTCAGGCCCAGCATCCCAGAACCTGACCACACATTCTCCAGCCACTTAGAAGAGTTTCGATTCAAGCTCCAAAGTCCCCTTCACACTTTGGGCAGTGTCCTCTAAACCTGGCACTCTGGCATTGTACATGAGCTAGGCAGAGTTAAACACAACCCAATCACACCCCTGCAGGGAGGGAAGGTTTGAAGGTGTGGGAGTTGGATCTGCTAGAGCTGGAGTGACTTATTGGGACATGACATTTCCTTTTGCTAGGGCTGCAGGCTTAACAAGTGCCAAATCATTTATCAAGCACTAAATTTCCTTGTTAATTTGGTAGAGGGAGGCAGCTGCAGAGAGCCAAGCACTCTGCCTGGCAATAACTCACAGCACTACACTCAATGGTTGTGACAGAACAAATCGGAGCAGCAAGGCCAGGCAGATGGCAGGACCTCTTAGGGAGGTCTAGACAAAACCACCACATCAAAGGTGCTTGGATATTGCAAGATGGATTTACCTTAATCACCAGCAAACTGCCATCTGCTAGTGCCAGGTCTGAGGCACTGACCCCAGGTGAGATATGAGAGACTTCTGACATTTCTGTTATCAAAGGTGAGGTAATTCTTTGCAAAGATTTAGAAGATTGGCACACGAGCTCTGAAGAAAGCCTGGAGAAGTTTTCTGATGGAGGTGCAACCATCAGCAAGGTCTCTAAGTACAAAAACTCCTTCTGGCAACATTTCATTCTTCACC
This sequence comes from Rhabdornis inornatus, assembly GCA_013397075.1. Classification (NCBI taxonomy): domain Eukaryota; kingdom Metazoa; phylum Chordata; class Aves; order Passeriformes; family Rhabdornithidae; genus Rhabdornis; species Rhabdornis inornatus. The sequence continues at coordinate 705,612 of VWZS01000704.1, forward strand.
TCACCAAACCAAGTGTATGAACCACATCGGCTTCAAGACTCAGGAAGTTGACTCTGATGGTGACAATCCCTGTGTTTGCTTACACAAGAGTGTCACCAGCCAAGAGTGGCACTTCCTTGCCCAGCTGGTAAAGCCAACAGTGAATTTCTCGGCTGCACAGAACTCCTGAGCAGAGATCACTCCCTGGGATAGAGGTTGTTTCCCTGCCCAAACAGGCTGAAGTTCAGGTGAGTGAGGCAGGCATGTTTATAAAGCTAAGCAAAGCAAACAGAGGTGAAGACTACTGTTAGGAAACACGACAGCAAATATTTCTTAGAAGGCTTTTATTCTGAAAATTTCAATACTATTCCATGTACAAACTCAGGAGTTGAACTACAACTAAAGGAGTACAGGGATTTTGGCAGATTTTCTACCTCCTCTTTACTACAGAGGGAAAAACCTCCAAACATTTAATGTTGCAATAGGTCCACTACATTTCACTGATTCATAAACAAAAAAAGAAGGAATTTCAGACACTGCTATATTTTACTACAAAACCACTTCCTTGGCTTTTAAGCAGATATGAAAGCAGAACTTGCTAACTGTGCTTGGGCAACTGATTTACAGTCCGAGTTATCTTACAGCACCATTTGTTGGAAAGATCAGTCACACCAGACTCCTGTTAGGAATAAAGTGTTCTGTGAAATAGCTGCTCCAGTAGAGTGGAACCATGAACCAGATTGTCAGGGACAGCAGCAACCCTTGTGTTCAGCAGAGATGTCACCTCAAAGGACTCATCTCACCCAAGATCAGATACTTCAGCCACTTGCAGGCTCTGCTGAACCATGGAATTCTGTAATGGCATTTATCTGAGCAGCACTGAGATGTGAGTCATTGTAACATAGCAAGGCAATGCCTGATTACCAGAATTATTTTTTCACTGGAAGATAATTCAAGTGCATTCTTGGTAACTTAGCCAGGGAAGTTGTCACATGTATGGGACATCAAACTGAATGGTAAAACTGCTGACAGGAGTCTCTTTGTTGACCCCTTCCTGTAATGTTCCCTTTCTTGTGACAGTCTGCTTAGCTGTCAGATAATTTCTCCTTGCCTACGAGGAAGGGCACGGAAGTGCTGAGCACACACTTCACCTCGATCTCACACTCAACAGGATATAACCACTGCTCTTGTGGCCACAAGCAGCTGCTCAGCCCCTGCCCAGAAACTCCTTATCTACATGCTGCTAGAAATCACAGAGCTGGAAAACGCCACTAAACTGGAAAATTCTTTTTTTTTTTTTTTGAGAAGCACTTCAGTGTGCAATGAGTCATATTAGCTCTATCCCAAGCCATGCCTTCCTAGGCTTTGATTGACCAAGGCAGACACCAGGCTACACTTCAACTGCTCTTTTAATTCCATACATGAACATTCTGAAAAGCAAACCTAAGTCACACAAACCCATTCGTGTTTGTGATGCTCCCTTAGTTATTGCCTGCAGTTCTGAGAGTCCCACAGCCAGTCCATGGCAAAGTACTTCATATTCACCAGTGCAAGGTAAGAGATACAGCTTGTGGCAGGCTAGGAAGTCATGCTTTCAACAGATAAGGGACCTCTCTAACATTCAAGAGCTCTCCTATTCTACATCCTTCCTATTTTCTGCCTCACCCTCAGCAGGCAGAGGCACCACCAGCTCTCAGGAGCCCCAGATGTGCTGTGGGACTGCTTCAGTGCCACCACTGAGGCTGTGCCTGCTGAAGCTGCAGAATCACCTGCTGAAATTCAGAGCCACCAAATCCCATTCCTTATCTTTGGTTGAGGCTCCAATCCCAGCAGGAAGTACTAAATCAGCAGGGCCACCCAGGCAGGCAGGGCTCTGCACCTCAGTGCCTGTTGCAAGGGACATGCCCAGAACAGCTCATAAACTGCTTAACTAATTGCTCCTATCCAATTAGTCGACACACACACAATCTCTCTCTCCACAAGACATTTCAAGTCTCTGTTACATATTTTCCCTCTGTAGGAATACTCTAAAATCATTGGCTTTAGGAATTGAGCTCCACGCAGAAGCAGAGAGCAAGAATCCCACCAAAACAGCATTAGCACAACAGTCCTCTAACTCCTGACTTGTATTATCAACAAAGGATGCAACTGCTTCAAACTAATGCTGTTACAGCAGAGACTTAGTGTTTTAGGCTGTATTAAACTCACTGTCAGCACAATACATGGAAGAATTTTGCTGTTTTTAATTTTTAGAGCAAAGTATTGCATTTATATGTTTTATTCTATTATGCCTTGGCTGTCCTGTTTTATTCTCTGGCACAGCTGTGATTCCAAGAGCCACCCAAGCACAGCCACACCAGAACAGCACAGCTGCCATTCAGGTTTGCTCCATCAATGAACAATAGACACAAACTCCCTTTTCCCAGTGTAAAAAAAGCAGTTCTGTCTTGGTATCAAGTGCAGAGCCTGAGCTGCCAGTTTTCTCTACATTGTCTTATAAAAATATTTAGATTCAGAAGAGTATTTATTAATGCCTTAACTCAGTACAGCAGTGGGCCTTGTCCAAGTTCAATGTTTATTTCAGGACAGTGTGGTTAAATTAACTGGCAATCACAGTTCATCACCTGCTAATTAGTCTGGTTCCTTCTCACTCATCAAGAACTTGTCACCTTAGAAAAGCTCCACTGACCCATCACAGTAAGCAGCTGTTTTACTTTCACCCTCAAACACACATAGGCACATTTTAGGAATCCTTGAAGCCTGGATAGGAGCAATCAGACTTGCAATCACCCCCCACACTGAACTCTGATCTCCCACTACATACACAGTGGATTGTTTCCTCATAGCCACTTTGGAAAAAAAAAAATAAATAAAGAAGCACCTACACGAAGTTTTATAACATGAGTTTTGATAGCAGAGGAATCAGGTTCCTCCTTGAAAATTCCCACGGAAAGTTTCTGCACAGCCTGTTGTTGATGTTCTTTGGTGGCAAGGCAGGGATATAAAACAGACACCACACAGATAACAGCCAGCACACCTGGGGCTGCTGAGATTGCAGAGCATGTGATGGGACTCTGACAAACAAACCCTGAAACCTGACAGCACTTTTTGGCTTTACACTCCCCAGAGAGCTCCCTCCTCCCTAGCAAGTTAACTGCTTGTCCAAAGTACACCTTTAGCTCCAATTTGGGGTACAGAGCACTGTGCCTCCAAGAGATGAGGCATTCAGGAGCAAGGTTTCTGGAGCTTTTACCTTTCATTCCCAAATCACACAGCCAAGCTGCCAACAGCAACAGGTCATGGATTGGCTCAAAGCTGAACATCAGGACAAGCTTTGTACTTGACCATTTTTTAACCTCTAATAATGAATCTGTGGAGAACTAGGATCACACTGAGTGTATTGATTGATACAATAAGAGCCTGCAAGAACTTTCTCATTCAAATCCATCACCTGCTCTTTATGGCTAAGGCGCCAGCTGGATACCTCATATTTCATTAAGCATCACTACAAACCTGCAAGTGTTGCACAACACCTGTACTACAAGTTTCCTAGACAATGTGGGTCAGGTACAGTTCAAGAAATTGTATTATTGAGTCCAGCAGGATTTCCTAGGAGCAGGCTGGATAGCAAAAACATTGCAAAATCAGCGTTTCCACTCTCAAAATTTACATCAGGAACTTCAGCAGAAAAGCAGTTAACTCCTAGAATCCAAAATCCTCTGAAATTTTTTCAATGAAGTGAAAGGAGGAAGTTCAGTAGCTGTAGCATTAAGGGCAAGAACCACGGGCAGCCAGGCTCAGAGGGGTGCACACCCATCCCAGAAAGGATCAGCCCGTGTGTGCAGCTGTAAAAGATACTGGTTCAGCCAGTGCTCCACACTGAATACAGCCAGAAAAAATGCAAATTCAACCCCAAATAAACAGATAAATCAGTCTGGAGGCAGAACAGCCCCGTTCCACTGTAGTACTGGCCTGAGAGTTCCCAGCACTTCTGGCGTGAAGCAGATGAGTTTCATTATGTAACAGTACTCATGTCATTAGAGACCTGGCAGTGGGTCACATGCAAGGTTTGGGGCTTAAATAATGCATCAGAGGTGCATTGCCACAATACTTGATTGAGAGTTGGGCTGCCTAGAGAGAGGAGTTTCACCTGAGTGCACAGAATCTCCTCAGGACCCGTTTTGCCACCACCAGGACAAGGAACTGGCTTGGAGGAGAAGCTTTGGCCAACTCCTGAGATTCTCCTGTCAGTGCTGCTCACTACAGGGACACCTAAACTACGAATTCTGGCCTGCCTTTAAACTGATATTGGAGTAGAATCATTCAGTGCTCAGCTACAAACTACAACAACCAGCAAAGCAGCATTTATTCAGACACTATGAACAGCTGTAACCTTCAAATAAGTATTCTGCAATGGTTCCTTTAACAAGGTGCCTAGAAATGAATTGCTTTTCCTTTGAGTTAGGGAAAAAAGTCACTGTAAATCACGCAAATCCATCACTACATGAGTGCCCACCACAGCCCCAGTCAGCTGAACACAAGCTAAACACAGACACTGGCACCACAGGGCAGCAGGCTGCCAAAAGACCTCGGCCAGGTGTGCAAACGTAGCTTTTATTACACAAATTCTCCTCAAAAGCTGCTCCTCAGCAATGAAACCGAGCTTAATAACACCGTGACTCGCAGCACTTCGTCCTTCAGACCTGTCAGATAGGAAGTGCCCATTGCACAACTGGATCACCACTTCCAGACCCCTCCCTGTGCTCCAGCTTCACCCACGGCCAGGGAGGCACGCACTGCTCCGGGAAGGCAACCCCGCATTCCCGCACCACAGCCTGCTTGGGATGTGCTGCCAGCGCCTCCAGGAAGTCACCTCAGAGAAATTAAAAGCCATCACTCGGAAATAAAACTATTACCACGTGGTTCTGCTGCAATGAGAGCCAGAGCTGCGGCTGGGGAGAGGCCAGCGGACACCAGAGCTGGCACCTGGGCACCTGCACTGCCACAGCTGCACTGCAGGGAGCCGCAGCAGCTCCCACATTTCACTGCAATACGTGCTTTCCCTTCCAGAACATGACATTACAAGCGGGAACACCGGCAAAACGGTCTACCCTGTCCTTAGAACAACACAGGCTTTAACACCATTCAAATAAATACAATTAAACAGCACACGGACACCTGCCCAGCTCACCCCCCGTGCCTTGCAGACCCCGCGCTTGGCCGGGATTTCCCCGTGGCGCTGCCCCGGTAAGCGCGGAGGAGCCACCCGAGCCCCACCGGCCCGGCCCGGCCCGCACGGGCACCGCGCCAGCCTCGCCCACCCCGCCGGGGCACCGGCAAGGGCGGCATGCCCGGCCAGGCCGCTCCCGGGACGTGCCCTTCGAGAAGCGCTCCCCGAGCCGGACACCGGTAGGGCCGACGCCGCGCCGAGCGCGCCCGGCCCTCACGGAGGCACCGCGGGCAGGCCCAGCGCGGCTCCCCCGGC
>VWZS01000707.1:5438-17035 GCA_013397075.1 Rhabdornis inornatus
TTCCCTTTCCCCTTCCCTTTCCCCTTCCCTTTCCCCTTCCCTTCCCTCTTTCCTCTTCCCATCTCTCATGGGATGGATTGGATGGGATGGGATAATGGGATGGGATGGGATAATGGGATGGAATGGGATAATGGGATGGGGAAAATGGAAGAGTTTCCTCAGCCTGGGGAACAGGGAAGGGGAAGAGGGAAAGAGGGAATTTCCTGCTCCATTCCCACAGGGATCACACAGTGCTGACCCCACAGAATCACAGAATTCCAGACTGGTTTGGGTTGGGAAGGACCTTAAATCCCATCCCATTTCATCCCACCCCATCCCACTATCCCAGGCTGCTCCAAGCCCTGTCCAACCTGCCCTTGGACATTCCAGGGATCCAGGGGCAGCCAAAGATTCTCTGGAAAACCTCAACTTTACCCTCAGTAAGGAGTTTTTCCCTCTTACCACACCCCTCCCACCTGAATTCCCTCAGCTTGGGAACAGCCTGTGCCTCCTCACAAATGACTGCAGGTCTCTGATGGAAGTTTTGGCAGATTCCCAGAGAATTTATAAAGGAATATCCCAATATCACTTGATCCATTTATTTTTAGGAACGTGTCTCCTGCTGCCTGAAAGAAAAAAGTCCCACTTCAAACACCAGCTCAAAAATCTGGAAAGCACTGGGTGCAAAGGAGAACCTGAACTCCCTGCAGGTGGAATGGCTCAGGAATGAAGCATTCCTGCTCTTTTCTCCACTGAATTCCCCAGTTTCAGGTGTGGAATGCAGAACTGAACTCAGCTGCAGAGCCATCAAAACACGGGATCATTTTAAGCCCCCGGGCAGATGGAGAACACTCCTTTCCCCCTCCTCTGCAGGAAAAGGGAAGAGGATCCAAGCCCACAGAATTCCAGCTGGGAAAGAAGCCCTCCTCAGATATTTTATACTTTAAAAAATCATGGAAATGACGATTTGATTCTATTTCCAGCCTGAAAACCCGCGCTGCTTTAGTCACCAAGTCACAGATAAACACAGGGGGAACATCTTTGTGCTACCTCCAATTTTTTCCACCTCAAATGACAAATTTCCATTAATTTCATCCCTCTGATTAAAGGGCAGTTGTCACACACCTACAAATACCCTTTAAAAACCCATCAGTGCAACCACAACTCCAAGAAGAATTAATGTTAGTGTGGATCTGAAATCCAAACCAAAGCAGCTGCAGGATTCCCAGCATCAATCCAGACTTGTCCCAAGGGCACAATATCAATTAAAAAAACCAAAATAGCTTTGGATTCCTGAAAAACTAAAGAAAATCTGGTTTATCCAAGCAAAAATGTAGGAATTGCTGTACTGGGCCAAGTGGCCAGCACCAAACTGGTGTTGGATCCATGAGACAGCACAGCATGGACCAAAAAAAGGAATAATTCAACAACGCTGATGAGTAAAATGGGAAAAGGAACAGCCAGGAATAATCCAGGAATAGCCAAGAATATCCCAGTTTGATCACACACTGAATTATGGGAAGGGAAAAGGGAATTTTGGGGGATTGGCTGCCATTCCATGAGACGATCTGGGGAGATTTCTCCTGCTTGTTCCTGTTTTATAAACAAACAACCCCAAAAATGCCGCCTCAATTTCTCCAGCAAAATCCACACCAGGAACATCTCAGGTCACAGAAAAAATCCAATATTTCATCCAGGAAAACTCACTAAAGCTTCTTAAGAGTCAAGAAGAGTCTGCTCAGAGATAAATCATTATTTTTTAATCATAAAGCTTCTTTGGTTTTCCATGAGTCTAAATAAATCCCTTATCCTGCACTTAGGAAATTATTCCTGAATTTTCCTACACAGTCCTGACTCAAGGAATTAATTACAATTATTTTACATTACAGGAGTCTTGCACTAAATATTTTTATGCTGAGAGTGGGTGATTAAAAAACAAGTAAAGATGAAAAAAAATTTCTTTTTCTACTTCCTTTCAGTGCCTGTGACTGGATTGTTTTTCCCTTTTTAAAAAAATAACTGGATTTCTGCAAATATGACTCCAGAAGGAAATGAAGAATGAGGTGAAATAAATGTTTATTTTTATATTTCTTCTGCCTGACTTCATTTGAACACTGCCTCGTTCTTGATTTTCTGGGAAAAAGGCATGGAAAACTTTCCACTTCTAATGGAATTGATTCATCAGTGACCCACAAGCAGCTGGGAAAAAAACCCACAATGTTCCCATGGCTCCTGCAGGAATAAGGAAAATGGGAAAAACAGGGGCCCAGAACTGGACACACACAAAAAAATCAAACTATGGAAGTCCAGGCAGGGATTTCATGGATTCATTAGGAAAGTGCAGGGAAAGGGGCTTGGGATAGGAATTTTGGGATGAATTCCAGAAAGGAAATGCAGAATTGAGAATTTAATGCAAAGGAAAGAAAGAAGGGAAAGAAAAAGCCACAGAAAAACTACTCAGGAATATTCCCTTCTCCCAGCCTGGGAAGAAGCAGTGGGAAAGGGCATCCCAACAATTATTTGGGATGATTAATAACAATTATGTCAAGGGAAGACACTTGTCCTGCACTTTGCCATGAGGAGCCTCTTTTGGAATTCTCAGACAAGAGCCTGCCATGGAATCCTTGGGATCAGAGGATGCTGCTCCCCCATGGACCCCCAGATCTGCTCCTCCTGCCCTGGAACTGCCCTGGAGAGGCCAAGATCATCTGGGACAAACTTCCTGCTCTACCTAGGATCCCAAAAAATCCACACAAAGTTTTCCAGCAGGAGGAGCAGCACCTCTGGAAGGAGCACTGATGGGAATCCAAACTCTCCAAGAATATCCCACATCCTGCTCTGCTCTCCTTGCCCTGTCCCTCATCTCTGAGATCATGGAGGAGATGACAGCCTGGGACAAGCTCCCTGCTCTACCTAGGATCCCAAAAAATCCACACAAAGTTTTCCAGCAGGAGGAGCAGCACCTCTGGAAGGAGCAGTGCTGTGATTCCAAACTCTCCAAGAATATCCCACATCCTGCTCTGCTCTCCTTGCCCTGTCCCTCATCTCTGAGATCATGGAGGAGATGACAGCCTGGGACAAGCTCCCTGCTCTACCTAGGATCCCAAAAAATCCACACAAAGTTTTCCAGCAGGAGGAGCAGCACCTCTGGAAGGAGCAGTGCTGTGATTCCAAACTCTCCAAGAATATCCCACATCCTGCTCTGCTCTCCTTGCCCTGTCCCTCATCTCTGAGATCATGGAGGAGATGACAGCCTGGGACAAGCTCCCTGCTCTACCTAGGATCCCAAAAAATCCACACAAAGTTTTCCAGCAGGAGGAGCAGCACCTCTGGAAGGAGCAGTGCTGTGATTCCAAACTCTCCAAGAATATCCCACATCCTGCTCTGCTCTCCTTGCCCTGTCCCTCATCTCTGAGATCATGGAGGAGATGACAGCCTGGGACAAGCTCCCTGCTCTACCTAGGATCCCAAAAAATCCACACAAAGTTTTCCAGCAGGAGGAGCAGCACCTCTGGAAGGAGCAGTGCTGTGATTCCAAACTCTCCAAGAATATCCCACATCCTGCTCTGCTCTCCTTGCCCTGTCCCTCATCTCTGAGATCATGGAGGAGATGACAGCCTGGGACAAGCTCCCTGCTCTACCTAGGATCCCAAAAAATCCACACAAAGTTTTCCAGCAGGAGGAGCAGCACCTCTGGAAGGAGCAGTGCTGTGATTCCAAACTCTCCAAGAATATCCCACATCCTGCTCTGCTCTCCTTGCCCTGTCCCTCATCTCTGAGATCATGGAGGAGATGACAGCCTGGGACAAGCTCCCTGCTCTACCTAGGATCCCAAAAAATCCACACAAAGTTTTCCAGCAGGAGGAGCAGCACCTCTGGAAGGAGCAGTGCTGTGATTCCAAACTCTCCAAGAATATCCCACATCCTGCTCTGCTCTCCTTGCCCTGTCCCTCATCTCTGAGATCATGGAGGAGATGACAGCCTGGGACAAGCTCCCTGCTCTACCTAGGATCCCAAAAAATCCACACAAAGTTTTCCAGCAGGAGGAGCAGCACCTCTGGAAGGAGCAGTGCTGTGATTCCAAACTCTCCAAGAATATCCCACATCCTGCTCTGCTCTCCTTGCCCTGTCCCTCATCTCTGAGATCATGGAGGAGATGACAGCCTGGGACAAGCTCCCTGCTCTACCTAGGATCCCAAAAAATCCACACAAAGTTTTCCAGCAGGAGGAGCAGCACCTCTGGAAGGAGCAGTGCTGTGATTCCAAACTCTCCAAGAATATCCCACATCCTGCTCTGCTCTCCTTGCCCTGTCCCTCATCTCTGAGATCATGGAGGAGATGACAGCCTGGGACAAGCTCCCTGCTCTACCTAGGATCCCAAAAAATCCACACAAAGTTTTCCAGCAGGAGGAGCAGCACCTCTGGAAGGAGCAGTGCTGTGATTCCAAACTCTCCAAGAATATCCCACATCCTGCTCTGCTCTCCTTGCCCTGTCCCTCATCTCTGAGATCATGGAGGAGATGACAGCCTGGGACAAGCTCCCTGCTCTACCTAGGATCCCAAAAAATCCACACAAAGTTTTCCAGCAGGAGGAGCAGCACCTCTGGAAGGAGCAGTGCTGTGATTCCAAACTCTCCAAGAATATCCCACATCCTGCTCTGCTCTCCTTGCCCTGTCCCTCATCTCTGAGATCATGGAGGAGATGACAGCCTGGGACAAGCTCCCTGCTCTACCTAGGATCCCAAAAAATCCACACAAAGTTTTCCAGCAGGAGGAGCAGCACCTCTGGAAGGAGCACTGATGGGAATCCAAACTCTCCAAGAATATCCCACATCCTGCTCTGCTCTCCTTGCCCTGTCCCTCATCTCTGAGATCATGGAGGAGATGACAGCCTGGGACAAGCTCCCTGCTCTACCTAGGATCCCAAAAAATCCACACAAAGTTTTCCAGCAGGAGGAGCAGCACCTCTGGAAGGAGCAGTGCTGTGATTCGAAACTCTCCAAGAATATTCCACATCCTGCTCCACTTTTCCTGCCCTGTTCCTCATCACTGGGATCCTGGAGATCTCCAAGGGTAATGTGGGACAAGCTCTCTGCTCTACCTAGGATCCCAAAAAATCCACACAAAGTTTTCCAGCAGGAGGAGCAGCACCTCTGGAAGGAGCACTGATGGGAATCCAAACTCTCCAAGAATATCCCACATCCTGCTCTGCTCTCCTTGCCCTGTCCCTCATCTCTGAGATCCTGGAGAAGGGGATGACAATCTGAGACAAGCTCCCTGTTTTCCTCTGAGGATCCCAAAAGATGCACACAGAGTTTTCCAGCAGGAGGAGCAGCACCTCTGGAAGGAGCAGCGCTGTGATTCCAAGCTCTCCAAGAACATCCCACATCCTGCTCTGCTCCTGCCCAAGCTGCTGTTACTGGGAACTCAACCACCAGCAGCCATTCCCAGCTGGACCAGGGAGAATCCTGTGCAGTTCCAGTGACAATTTGCAATGTTAAATGGGATGTTTCTATCTCCAGGCAGGAGTGGCTTTAGCCCTGGCACTCTGGGAGATTCCTGAGCAGTATTCCTGAGCACGCTGTGCACCCCCAGAATCTGCTTCTCCTTGAGCAGAACCCCATCAAACAGAGCAGCCTTGCCCTGAAGGCTTCCTGAAGGCTTCCATGAAGGTTTCCATGAAGTTTTCCTGAAGGTTTCCATGAAGTTTTCCTGAAGGTTTCCTGAAGGTTTCCTGAAGGTTTCCATGAAGGTTTCCATGAAGGTTTCCTGAAGGTTTCCATGAAGGTTTCCTGAAGGTTTCCATGAAGGTTTCCATGAAGGTTTCCTGAAGGTTTCCTGAAGGTTTCCTGAAGGTTTCCTGAAGGTTTCCATGAAGGTTTCCTGAAGGTTTCCTGAAGGTTTCCATGCACGTTTCCTCAAGGTTTCCTCAAGGTTTCCTCAAGGTTTCCATGAAGATTTCCTGAAGGTTTCCATGAAGGTTTCCTGAAGGTTTTCTGAAAGTTTCCACGTGTCTCACTCTGATTTCCTCCTCGGGAGCTCTTGTGCTGCTGGATCATTTTCTGCTTCTCACTTGAGCTGCTGCTTTTAGAAACAGTGACTCCCAAGGATTATCCTTTGGGATTCCTCTCTTCCCAAAGTTCCTGCTCCCACTATTCATAAGTACCCTTGGAAGTGTCCTAGTTGCAAGGAGCTCCTCTCCAGACTTATGCCCCACATTTCCCACGAGCTCCAGCAATCCCTAGATTCTAAATCTCTAAAATTTATCTAAAAAATGTTTATTTTTTATTTAATCCCTAAATCTCTAGATTTTCTGTGCTGTTTATTCCTGTGGCTTCCTCGAGCAATTGCTGAATTACAAAAGCATGAATGGGACAAAAATCAATGGCAAGAATTTATTTTTCCATCTGAGCACAGTGCTAATCCTTCCCCAAAGCTCAGGAGGGATTTATCCTGGGTGCCCATCCTGCAGGCAGCAAATATTCAATCCAGATCCACGGGAGTGACTCAGAAGCTGAGCTTTGTTTAGCAACAACAAGGTTAGAGAAGGTTTTCTTCCATCAAGGGAAATTTCTCCCTTTTTTTCTTTACATTTCAGATTTTAGGCACTAAAGCTGATTCTTCCACATCAGTGAGAAAACTCCAACAAGTCTCAGATTCCTTCAAAGTTCCAGGCAGTGCCTTTATTTGCCTTAGCTCCCAGAAGAAACATAATTCCTTGGATGTGCCAGAGGCACCTGAGCTCACAGAGGGGCCCAGGCAGAAACAAAACTGAAAATCTGGTGGTTATTTACTCAAGCAAAGGGACAACTTTTTGTTTCCAGGTTCAGAACCACTGAAATAAAAGCACAGCATCCAAAAGAATCCTGAGGAGCAAATCCTCTGGCAGCTCCACTCAGCTTCCCTGTGTCAAAAACACCCAGGGATTTTTGTCCCTACAGCAGGTGGAGATTCCCTCTGGATTTAGGAGAGCTCAGGTGAATTCTATGGTTTATAGACCCCCTGGCATCAGTTTCTTCACTGTTCCCTCTCTGCTGTGCTTCCCTGGCTCTCTGGAGTCTCCAAGGCTGGATTGTTTCCTTGGATCTATTTTAGCTGACCTCTTTCCCCTCTTCTCTCTTCCTCCACCTTCGCTGGTAGCACAGCGAGCTCTGTCCATTGTTCCACAAGATCTGCCTCCAACAGTGATAAAAAAACATCCTTTTATTGCAAAAAGCCATCCTTTGATTGCCAACAATCCCTGTCCCACTTCCTGCAGGCCGGGAAGGCTCGGATAAGGAAGGGAGCAGCACCTGGAGAAGGGTTTTGTGTGTCTCCCTGCTCCCCAACACCTCCTGCACAGCAGGCAAAGCCCTGCCAGGATCAGCAGCTGCTCCCACCAAAATCAGGTCAAACGTGGGGTATTATCCCCCAGCAAATTAATTAGAGAACAAACGAGGCTGAGTTAACTCTTTAACAGCTCAGGGGAATGTTCTCAGCAGCTGTCTGCAAAGGAATACTCCAACTATTCCTCTAAAATGCCATCCCAGCCTGCAGCCATGGCAGCAGAGCCCAGCCCTTCCACAGAACACAAAAGCACTGGAGAGGTTTTCCATCCTCCTCCAGGACACTCTGGGAAACAAAGGGGACATCAGTGCTCTCAACTGCTCTGATGTCACCAGGAATTAATCTCATTTATCCCCTGAAACACTGGCATCTCCTCACTTCTCACTTCACAGGACAAAGGGAATGCTGCAATATTCCTTGGGAATTCCAACAGGAAAAGCGGAGGGGAAAATCCCAGCAGGGAACCCCAGAACCACAGCAGGTTTTAAAGGAAAGCTGGGGCTGAACTCCAGCTCATCTCCATCCCAAAGGGGTTTTTCCCACTTGGCTCCAGCCCCCACATTTTAAAGACCATAATTCAGCATTTTTCTGGTGTTCACCCCTGAAGGAACCAAGTTTTATAATTTTACCCCAAGTAAGTAATTTTTTCTCTAATTTAGCTCTATAAAATCTCTCACTCTGTGCAATATCTTTGCTCCATACTGTCCCAATTCCCAACCTATATTTTCAGCACCACCAAGATTGTCCTTAACTTCTCCCAGGCTCTGAATCTGCCTTGGTTCCACATTCCCACCAGTAAAAATATCCACAACCCTTTTTGCTTGGTTTCCAGAGAGGAGAGAAATTCAGGAAAGAAAGTGAATGGAGGAAAGGAAAAAAATCTCACAAAATGCCACATGGACAGACAGAAAAGGGAGAAACAAAGACCAAAAAAAAATAAAAATAAAAAAGGGAATTTTCTGGATTTTCCGCCCCTGAGTTATTTATAATCAAAGCGTATCCTTAAGTGGCCAAACATGAGGAAAAGCCGAACTCAGGGTGCACAAAATGACGTTTTTAAGCACCTGAATAAGCAGGGATTTAATCCAGCCCCATCCTCTAATCTATTTTCTCATCACTGCCAGTAGTGCCAGATGCTGCAGCACAAAGTGCAGGAATTCCCCGGGAGGCAGCCATGGAATAATCTCCTGCTCTCCCAGGAAGTTCCCTCTTATCTCTCACACTGCTTGAAAATACAAAGGATAAACCATTTTATCTTTTCTTTATTGTTCTCAAAATTTTTTTTGTCTTTTTCCATTTGCAAAGTTTCTCAGACTTCTGGAGGCTTCTGTGATTGACAGGAATTATTTTGCCAAGTTTTGTGCTTCAAGAACACTCTGGCAAATGGGCCCTTGGTCTAATTAGACACCTAATGAGAAATTAAGTTAAAAATTAAATTCAAAGCCTTGGATTTTTCAATTATGCTGCATAATGAAGAGGAAAGTTCTAAATTTACTTTCTCTGTACAATTCATCAAACTCTAAGATTCTAACCTGAATAATGGATACACCCTTGAATTCTTTGGGATGTGAAGGGCTCACAGATGAATGGAACACTCAGAGACGTAACAGGAAGCACAGCCTGCCTTTCCCTGCATGCTTTAGCAGCAACAGGATGGTATCAATTTGTTCTTTTTTTGTAAAACAAGCTTGAAGCTGAGAGCTGTTTTCATAATTAAAGAAATTCAGCTGAAATTCACCTACCCCAGCTCAGGCATCTCCCTGCATCGCCTGAAACCAAAACACTGCAGCAGCAAGGAGCCCAAAGCGAAGCTGACAAATGATTTTCATTCTCTAAACTGAGAGAAAAGGGGGGAAAAAACCCCCCAGAGCATGAGTAATAATATCAGGTTAAAATCCTTTTTCTTCAAAGCAATATTTCATATAAATATTCACTCATCTGTTAGCAACAGGCATCAAGTTTCAGGGAGTTTTTTCACCTCATTATTTGTCCTACACTTTCCCAATGTTGTTTGGTTTTGGTTGGTTTTTTTTTTTCCATCTGCCAAGGCTGTATTTATCCCACTGCCATAATTATCCAATTTTGTTTGCTGAGGGAACCATATAAAGACTGAAAATTGGAAAGACAGGCACTTAATTTAAAGGAATAAAGGTGTTTCCAAGCACTGTTTTGTCACTGTTTTTCCCAAATGTTTAAAACTTCCCACATTTCTCCAGGGACAGCTCCACGTGGATCATTCCAAGGAAAGGATGTTTGGATAAAACAAATCATTCCAATTAAAAACTGCCATTTTAGGCAGGCTTTCCCAGCTCTATCCGTGGCTATCCATTTCAAACATGGAAATTCCAGGGATTTGATTGGAATTACTTTTTAAAGGAGCCTTGTGTTCCCAGAGACGATTACTCAGCTAATCTGGGTTAAGCTTCCTGATGGATAAATCAGGATTTGAATGCTGAATAAGGAGAGGTTTCCATGTGACATGGGAAAAGCTGGAAAGTAAATACAGAAGTGATGGAGAAAAATACTTGAATATGTTTTTGGAAAAAAAAACAGCCAAAAAGGCTCAATACTGTCCTTTGCTTCAGCTTCACATCTAAGCATTGCACTAAAAATTATTTCCAGGAATCTAAAATGCCCAGAAATAAGAATAAAGTAGGATACAGCTGTACATGGAGCACCTGAGCAGGCACAAGGAAACATTAAAATAGATGAGATGACAAGAGAAACAGAGAATTCCAATGAATAATGTGCCAGTAAAAGCACTTGTTGTGCTAACAAGCTTTTATTCCAGATGATTTATAAATCACAGAGCTGTTCATAACCTTTTTAACCAGCAGCTCCCTGTCTGGAGCTGATAATGAGGGACACTACAAACGAGCATGTCTCTCATAGTGGCCCAAAAAAGTTCCCTGTTCCACTGGATTTATGACCTGCAAATGCAATTATTCAGCTTATTCATAGCTGCTTCTTATGGACACCAGGATTCGAGAGACAAAAAAAAAAAATAAAAGGCATTGTATGGATTCTGCTGGGAAGGGTCTCATACAAGAAAGATCTACCAGGAATTCTCTCTTTAGTCGAGGATCTCTTGGGATGTTTCCTGTAGCAACAGATGCTGAGCATCACACAAAACAACTCAGACCCTCCCAGCCCCAGAGATCACAGCAAACACCTCGTTCCTCATCAGAATTGATTTATAATTCATCAACCTCTATCTGAGGAGGGGAAAAATCTCCTCTTTGTGGAGCCACTCCAAGGGAACAACTCCCAGATCCTCTCTGAACTCTCAGCTCCCTCCAGGCTCCGAGCTGGGAAAAGGAGGCTCAGGAAAAACAAACGGACTGAAAGCACATGGCAGGGAAATGATGCAGAGGAAATGTCTCCGGCAGAGGAGCAGCGGGAGCGCTCATCCCACTCGGAGTTCCGCCGATCCGGGCTGCACATCGCTCCCAAAAGGTTTTTGGGATGTCTGGGAAGGGGAACCCGGCAGCTCTGCCCCCATCCCACGGTTCTGGGAAGGAGCAAATCCCGGGAATGCGGCTCTGTGGAACGCGGCGCTGCCACACGGCAGCCTCAACGCGGCCAGGAGAACACGAGCGAGTCCAACAGAAATTCGAGGCAGCAAGAATATAGGGAGAAACTGAAGGGAAATAAATATATACACAGAACACCTAGAAGGTGCGGCGAGCGCGGAAATAAAGTAATTTTAAAAACCAATTAAAGTGTACATCCGCTCTCTGGCAAACCGCAACCCTTTTTCGGTGGGGTTTTTTTAATCTCTTAAGGCCATGTGATCCCCCACGACAAAACTTAACTGGGGCCAGGCAAACACCCCACAAGTGACTCGGTCCTTGGGCTCCATCGGCCCCGGAGTAGGGACCGGGACCCACCGGGACCCCTCAGGGCAGCGTCCCCTCACAGCCCGGTGCCATCTCAGCCCCGGGTATGGAGAAAGGGCCGGGCAGGGTCCCCTCACAGCCCGGTGCCATCTCAGCCCTGGGCATGGAGCAGGGACCGGGACCCCTCAGGGCAAGGTCCCCTCATATCCCGGTGCCATCTCAGCCCTGGGCATGGAGCAGGGACCGGGACCCCTCAGGGCAGGCTCCCCTCACAGCTCGGTGCCATCTCAGCCCTGGGCATGGAGCAGGGACCGGGACCCCTCAGGGCAGCGTCCCCTCACAGCCCAGCGCCATCTCAGCCCTGGGCATGGAGAAAGGGCCGGGACCCCTCAGGGCCGGGCAGGGTCCCCTCACAGCCCAGTGCCATCTCAGCCCCGGGTATGGAGCAGGGAC
>VWZS01000707.1:18981-40746 GCA_013397075.1 Rhabdornis inornatus
TGGGAGCAACCTGGGCTAGTGCTTGCCCATGGATGGGTGGGATGAGGGGAGCGCCGAGGTGCCTCCCAAGCCAGACCAGTCTGGGATGCCAAGGAACCGAACACAAAATTATCGATATCATTGCATCCATAGGGGCAGAGCAGGAGAGAGGAGGCAGCTGCTGGTGGTTTAACTCTCCCTAGGGAATGCTGCCTGGAGCAGGCGACACTCCACACCCAGGAGAAGCAGCAGGTACAGCTGGGCCAGGCTGGGGTGGGATTTTGGGGAGGAATTCTTCCCTGTGAGGGAGGTGAGCAAACAAGAGCTGCTCACCTCAAAGATTTAATGTCACATGTCACACCTGTGGGAGCTGCTGGCCGGTCACACCACCCCAAACACCCAGCAGATAAAGGGTAATTCTCTTTATATGGGTTGTCACTTCTGTTTCATCCTAAACATGAGATCTTTGGGTGTTTGATGTCCTCATCAAAGGCCAAGTTTCTGGAGTAATAACATGAAGACTTGGTTCACGTAGTAAAATAGGAATTTTCTGGTCTTCAGGGCTGAGGAGCAGCATTTAAAAGGCTTAAAGAACCCACCCCAATTCCCCAAAACCTCAGAGTCCAGCAGGGAAAAATAAAATCTATTCATTATAAAACCTTTAAAATGAAAAGTTAAATTGGTTCTTTGTGGATGACACACAGCCCCTTGATTTTTTCCAGGGATTCATGACTGCAGCCTCTGAAAAGTGAACAGAAGGCTGCTGTGTTGGAATTCTTGCTCAAGTCCCATCCCATGGCCCAATATCCCACAGACCCACAGGCCAGACCACGGCAGATCTTGATAAACCACTTTTTATGCAATAAAAGAACAATATTGAATGAAAGTTTTGTGCCATGTAATCATACAGAGCAGAAAAGATTGCCTGTCCAACCCAGTAAAATCAAGAGTTAATAATTAATGGAGAGATTTCTATAACATACAGAAGTTTCTTTTAAAATATAAAATTAATTCTCAATCAAATTTCAACATGGCAATACCTTTTACAAAATTTGGGCTGCAGTGAGGAGAACCAAGGTGAATTTTTGTCCCTCTCTGCTGCCTTGGACACATCACATGCGAGGAATCTGGTCCAGAGTTTGGTGTGCAAAGGTGTTAAACTTGTTAAAGTCTGTGAAACTCCACAGAGAAGTCACTTCTGGATTCTAGGTGTAAACTCTGTGGTTTAGGCTCAGGCAAATCTTTGGAATGTTTAGGAGTTGTCACTTATCTGTAAGTAGTGAACAACACAAATTAGGGCATTAGGATACAGAATTCCCTGAAAAATGGCTGAAAGAAACTCTGCCCTTCCACACAACAAGGCCAGGGAAATTCAAATCCTGCTCTTGGTCACTCCCAGCCTTCAGGCAGCACATCCAATCTTTTCAACTCCCTGGCAACAGGAGAGCTCAGCAATCCTCATTCAGGCACGGTGCAATTCCAGAGGCTGGGAACAGCAGCAGTGCTTCACCCGGGGCTGTTCCTGTTTGCAGCTGGCAGCAGCAGCTCCCAGGGTTCCTCCTCTCTTCCCTGACATCCTCCTGGAAGCTGGGATGCTGGGAGGGAATGCTGAGGGTGAAAGGAAGGGACTCCTCAGAGCTCCTGCTGCCATGGGATCATGGGCTCGTGTCACTCTATCTGCTGAGCCTGCCAAGCCAACTCCAAGAAGTCATTCCTGGCCCTGGAATTCCAGAGGCCCCGAGCACTCGTGATCCACACCAAAGTGAATCCTCAGAGGTGCAGCCCTCCCTGCCCTGCTGCAGTTACCAAATGCCACTCACAGGAACCGATTTTTCACTATCCAGAAGTTCTGACCATCCCAAAGGATGTCATACCCATAAATCCTGCTGAGATCCTTGGGAAAAGGTCACTTCCCAGTGCCCAGCCCTGTGCACTCAGTGCCTGTGTCCTTCCCAAAGTCGGCTCTGAGCGCTCAGACACGCAGCAGACACACACAGGAGACCCGAGATCGTGTTCCAGGTCATCTTTAAGGTCCTGTTCAACCCAAACCGTTCTGTGATCTGTGAAATCCTGGAGATTTTTGTTTTTCCAGCTTCTCTTCCTGGCCAAATCCCCCCACTGCTGGGAGAGTCCTGAGGGAAGCTGCCCCAAGGCACCTCCAGGAGCATCTCTCTGAAAGCTTCGGCCAAAAGGGATGGAGGAATTCTGCGGCAGTCAGAACTGGACAGCTCCCTCAGCAGGCGGGACGGAGCCGCTCCTCTCTATTCCCAACTTTCAGCTGGGGATCCCGCAGCTTCCCACACAGGAATTCCCAGGATAATGCTCAACGAGGCTGAGGCTGCTCCCTGAAGGGGAACATCCCTTTTTCCGTGTTCCTCCCCTGGCAAGGTCCCAAAAGCAGGCAGGGGATGAACATTTGGGGGTGAACACTTGTGTTCCAGAGTTCTGGAGTGGCAAGACACAGGGAATGGCTTCCAGAGGGCAGGAATGGATGGGATATTGGGAAGGAATTGTTCCCTGGGAGAGTGGTGAGACCCTGGAATGGAATTCCCAGAGAAGCTGTGGCTGCCCCTGGATCCCTGAAAGTGTCCAAGGCCAGGCTGGATGGGTTTGGAGCAGCTTGGGACAGTGGAAGGTGTCCCTGCCCATGGCAGAGTTTGGAATTAAATGGGTTTAAGGTCCCTCCCAACCCAAACCATTCCATGATTTTTTGAAGTCCCAACACCATAGAGATGATGCACAGGGATCACTTCAGGCAGTAACTCAGGAAGATTTTTGGGATTCATTGTTGACTTTCACCAGCCCAGGTGATGCTCTTCCTCATTTCCCTGTGACTTGTGACCATTTCTGTCCCATTGTGGTGCAATATTCCCACATTCCCAATCCTCCAGCCAAAAAGCTGCCTGATGAGAGGAAGAGTATTCCTGATATTCCTGACCCCTTCCCTAGAGCTGGCCAGTGCAGAGATGGTGCAGCTTTGTTCCTGGAAAGTAAAACTGCCTCAGGATCAAACCTGAGCATGTGGATACTGTGGGGATTTGTTTTCTCTACTAGAAAAAAACTAAAGCAATGTTTGTGGGAAGAGAGGCTGGGGGAAAAGTCCAGCTTCCTAAAATAGGAAAACTGTTGCACTCATTTCATTTTTTCTCCTGAGGAGATTGAGAGGGGAAAAAAGATTAAGCTGGCAGATGTCTGTGGTTGTGCTGAATGCACTCAGATCCTCGGGTGATAAATGTGGCAGGAGAGCTGGAACAGAACAGGATAAATGTATTTGGTGAGGTCCTGTCAAAGGATCCATTTCCCATTAAAACAGGAAGGGAGCAGCAGGAAATGTGTCTGGAATGGGAATGGCTGATATGAACAGAAGGGGGTCCTGGTTCCTGTGCCCTCCAGCACCAAGGCAGCCTCAGAACCTCCACTGAGACCACTTTGGGGTATTTTCCATGATTTTCTGGGTTTACTCTGGAGTTGGTGCCCTCCCCCTCCAAAATCCCTCTTTTCAGGGAGAATCAGGAGATTCTGGGCACTGCCCACACCAAGCAAAGCCAGTCAGGGATTTCCCACAGGATTTTTTTGCCCTCTGTGCCCTCAGCTCATCAAACCCAAATGTCTTTGCCATCTTCTCTCCTCTTCCATAAAGATCTTGGTGCCAGGAAAAGGGATTCAGGTGACAACTGAGGGACGATTGTTGGGACATTACCAGGACAGGATGGAAACAGGGAAAGGAAACAAATCCCTTGGATACTGTAAGAGATCCGTGAATTAATTAATTAATTGAGCAGAATTAATGAATGTTTGTGCTCCCTTCTCTGTCCTTCCAGCTGAAGGAGCTGAAGAAGCTCATGGGTATCAAATAAACAGGAATTAAATGGGATATAACAGACACCAGGATCAGGCAGTGGAATTTCCCCTGCACATTTCATACCAGGAGTAGAAGAATTGTTGGTTTTGTTATCAAGAGAGAGAGAGAAGCTGAGCAGGGAGTGAAGATGTTCACAGCAGACATTCCATCCCTCCTTTGCTTCCTGGAGCTTTATGAGGGATTTATTTGGGAGAAGGGTGTGGAGCAGCAGCTGTGCAGTGAAGGATGTGATTCCTTCCCCTCCAAAAATCCCTTTAGGAGGCATTGATGAGGTTTTTTCCTCAGGAGTGGCTGAGGAGGCTGCTGTGGATTCCCAAATCCTGCATGGAAATGGATAAACCAGCTCCCCTCCAACAGAGTGGCTTCCCTAAAAAAGACCAAGCAGCTTTCCTAGGAAAAGGGCAGGAGCTTCTGGAGCCACTGAAGCTTTTTATCACTTTGAAAATGCTGGGCAGTTTTTAAAGGCAGACACTTCCCTGGAGCAATGCCAGCGCTGGAATGGAAGCACTGGAATTTCTCATCCATAAAGCAGCAGGCAGGTGCAGGAGATGGAAAGCAGGAAGGATTTGTCATAGTCCCAAAACAACGAGCGTGATTCCGTGGATGATTTCTCCTGAAACAAACCTGGAAACCCAAATATTTTGGTTAAAGGCAACGGCAAGGAACATTGCAACACTTCCTGGGATGTGAAGCTGAGATCTCAGATTCCCAATTTTCTCTGTAGCCTGGGCTTTAGGAGGGAGGATGGGCTTGAATCCTTAGCCATGACAGAGGTGGGAAGTGCTGGCTGCTCTGGAAAATAACATGGAACAGAGCAGAAAAAATATCAGCAGGAAGGTGGATTAGGATTATGTTGTGGCTGCTTTGGAAAAACTGGATGTTCCCACTGCCTCAGCTTTCCTGGCAGCCCCAAAGGTGTCACCAAGGGATCAGGTGTTGCTTTAGCAGGAAGGACAGGAAAAGTTGGATTTTCCAGGCAAGAATTGAGAAAGGAAGAAGCTTCTGTCACTTTTCTCCTGTGCTGCAGCTTCCCTGGATCAGCACAAGCTCCTCACTCCTCTTCCTCCCCCTCACACCAGCCTGGCAGACACGGAGCTGACTCATCCCACCGAGTTCTTTGGGAGCATCCCAATCCCTGGGAGGGTGCAGGAGGAGCTGTGGGTCAGGGCTGAGAGGTGCTGGGGAATATTCTCCTCTCTGCTGCCAGCCCTGAACCCACAGCTTGTCCCCAGCCCAGTTTATCCAACTGGAGGAGGATTTGTGTCTGCAAATTGATGAATTCTGGGGAAAAAAATAGCCACTGACAAGATTATTCATCCTGCAAAAACAGCCAAGGCTGGAAGGTCTTTGGGTTTGATGAAGGAAGCAGCTAAAATTTTGTCTAAATAAACACAAGTAACACATGAACAGATATTAAAAGCCCTGACATTAAAGCTTGAATTCCTCATGGAATAGGATCTTGGAATGGTTTGGGTTGGGAGGGACCTCAGGGATTATCCAGCCCCCTCTCCATGGGCAGGGACACCTTCCACTATCCCAGGATGCTGCAATCTGGCCTTGGACACTTCCAAGGATAGGAAATCTGTGCCAGGGCTTGCCCACCCTCACAGGGGGAGTCTGGGAAGTGCCCAGGGAAGGGATTTTCCTCTCTGTAAAGAGCTCACTTAATTAACATCAGCTCCCTAAAACCACACCAAAGCAGTGGCCATAAAGATTTTAGCCCCTAATCCTGAGATTGGCTTTTTTGGAGTGGGAAGAAGGATCTCAAATTGGCAGGAAAGGTTTCACTGTCTTTTTACCTACCAAAAAAAGGAAAAAAAAAGAAAAAATGGAGCAGATTTTAAACCAACAAGAACCTTTCTGTGTTTTAGCCTGGCAACCCTGGCTTGTGTTTCTGGGTGCTGTCACCACTGAAAGGGTCTGGGCAGGTGACACAAAGCAGGACCTGCAGGGAAATAATCCTCAGATCTCCTGAATTTCCATCTGTGCAGTTTCAAACCTCCCTATTTCAGCCAGAGAGGCCACAGAGCTCGAGGGGTTCAGAGCAATCTCTCCCAGCTCCAGACAGGGAGCTGGATTGGAGTCCTCACAGAGATGAGGGCAGGGCTCCTGCTCCAACATCTATTTCCACATCCAGCCGATGGGAAAAAGAGAAAAAGGCTCCTACAGCTATAAAATCATAAACTCCTGGAATCATTAATCTTGGAGAAGTCCTCTGAGACCATCAAGTCCAATTATTTCCCAGCACTGCCAAGGCCACCACTGCCCCATATCCCCAAGGGCCACATCCACTTTTTAAAATCCCTCCAGGGATGGGGACTCCACCCCTGCCCTGGGCAGCTGTGCTAGGGCTGGAAAACCTTTTCCATGAAGGAATTTTCCATAACATCCAAGCTGAACCTTCTCTGGAGTAACTCGAAGCCCTTTCCTCCTCCTGTCCCTGTTCCCTGTTCCCAGATCCCAAACCCCCCCCGGCTGTCCCCTCCTGTCAGGGAGTTGTGCAGAGCCACAAGGGCCCCCCTGAGCCTCCTTTCCTCCAGGCTGAGCCCCTTCCCATCTCCCTCAGGGATTCTCCAGCCCCTTCCCAGCTCCCTCAGGGATTCTCCAGCCCCTTCCCAGCTCCCTCAGGGATTCTCCAGCCCCTTCCCAGCTCCCTCAGGAATTCTCCAGCCCCTTTCCCAGCTCCCTCAGCCACTCCTGCTTCTCCAGCCCCTTCACCTCCGTCTGCTGCTCCAGATCCTTCCCAGCTCCAAGACAAACAGCAATCCAAAACAATCTTTTTCCTTTCAGAGCACATTCAAAATGCTGTCGACTGAAAACCAACAGAAACCCAACATCCTTCACTTCACTGGGAGCTGTTGGAAGGAATCTCTCTGGAACCACCCCTGCTCCAGGCAGGAGTTGTTTCCAGGGGGATAAAATGGAGAGCAGGGATGAGTCCATCGCTGTCCCTGCCGGTCCCTGTGCTGAGGAGGGAGCTCTCTCCCAAGCTGGAATTTTCCTGATTATCCAGCTGGAATTCTCCTGACCACCCAGCTGGATTTCTCCTGATGATCCACCCGGAGTTTTTCCAACCACCCAGCTGGAGTTTTCTGATCACCCAGCTGGAGTTCTCCGGATGATCCTGCTGCAGTTTTCCTGATGATCCAGGTGGAGTTCTCCTGACCATCCAGCTGGAGTTTTCCTGATGATCCAGCTGGAATTTTCCTGATGATCCAGCTGGAGTTTTCCTGATGATCCAGTTGGAATTTTCCTGATGATCCAGCTGGAGTTTTCCTGGCCACCCAGCTGGAGCAGAGGGATTCCAAGCTGTTCCTGCAAACAGCAGCCGGTCTCCTAAGAGCTTCTGACATTCAGCAGGCACAAGATTAAACAATTCTTTCCCTGCCAGATCTTTAATCATCGTTGGAAGCTCGAGATGAGGCTCTGAGTGCTCCTTTGCAGCCTCAGCTGGGTCTCCTGCCCACCTGTGTGTCCTGGATGGATTTGGGAGATCTAACAGAGCTGTTCCTTGGCTTTCCCATCCCATCCATTCATGGAATTGTAAAATCCCACTCACAGAATTCACAGAATTCTAAAATCCCACCATGGTTTGGATTTGATGGAGATTAAAGCCCATCTCTTTCCACCCAAGGCTCGGGACACCTTTCCCCAGCCCGGGTTGCTCCTTCTCCTTTGCCGAGTGCTGGATCCGTATGGGAATTGTTTTCTTTGCTGGAAAAGCTCTGGGGAAGTAGCACCGGGTAGGTTTGTGTTTGTGACCCGTCCCTAACTCTCCTCTTAGATCTCAAGGTATAAATGGCTGCTTTTGAATGAATTTTCAGGGATGGGAAATGAGCTTCATTTGCATCCCAAAAGGGCCCATCCAGGACGATGGCAAAAGGGGTAAAAGGGGGGCTGTGTGTAAATAAGGTGATAAAAAAGGCCAGACAAGACCCTTTAATTAGCTCTGAACTGCACTGCCATGACATTTACCTTCCACAGGCCCCCAGACCTCACTGCCCACTGCTTTTCATCAGCATCCAACCCTCCCTAACCTGCCTGTCCCTTCCTCCATCCCTTGTTTTTCCATCCATCCCCTCCCAGCAGGCTGCTGCATTATCCTGTTGGAACCCTAAAGCTTGGGAGTTTGGAACTTTCTGTGCTTTCTGACACTGACCCCCAAGAGAACACTGCTTTTGACTTGAGGCCATGGAGAAAGCTTCCAAATTTGAGTGGTGGAGTTAAAATCACAGGTCTGTAGTTGGAATAGAAGTGTGTGATTTCACACGGGGAAGGGTTTGGAATTTGGGGTTTTTAGAATATAGTAATGGGTATGGGACAAGATGGACATTCTTGGGTGCTGTCTCTTTCCTCCTGCTTCTTCTTCTTTCTTCTTCATGATTTCAAATAGTAGTTTTGAGTTAGACAGAAAATCCCACAGTGCGGGTCACAAGTGTTCGGTTATTGGGTCAAAAATATAAATAATATAAATGTTAGTTTTTAATTAAATAGTTAACCTTTAAAAGACCTTGTAACTAGCTAAATCTACCTCCTTTCTCGCTTTTAACTTGTTAACTGGAAATGTTGCAGAAGTCTCTGTACTTTAGATAAAATTTAATAAACAACCAAGTCCGAACAAAAAATCTGTCTTTGGAGCATTCAATCCTGACTCTGAGTAAAAGCAGAAAAAAGAAAAATAATCTAACCACTATCATTATTCCAGGAACCATCAGGGCTGTTCTGCAGCTTCCTGGGGAGAGTTCTCAGTGCCCAGCCCTGCTCTGCTGCTGACAGCTCTGGCACAAGCACAGATCATTAATTAATGAGAGGCCCCCACAGACAATTCCCGGTTTTTGTTTGGGATCATTAGCGAGCACAATGGCACCTGCCAAACCCTCCTGCTTTTCCAGCCACAAGGATGCTGTGGCTTCCCAGTTTGGCTCTTCCTGAAAGGAATTTGGGGTTTTTGAGTCCTTTTCGGTGTTGCTGGGGCTGTGTGCCAGTGCTGCAGTGTCCTTGTCAACAGCAGGATCTGGGCACTGGGGCAGGTGCTGAAATCCCAGTGTTTTACTGGGAAAAACCAGGATGCACACCCCACACAGATTTAATTCAAACCTTGAGATAAGTTGCTTTCCCAGCAGAGGGAAGATTGGAGGAATGGGATCCTTCCTCTTGCAGAAATTCCCACCAGAAACCTGCATTTTAATGCCCTTTTCACCAATGGAGAACACAACATCTGGAATATCCATTAACAAAATCATGGCCTGGGTAAGGATTTGAAGGATGTATTGATCCCTTCTGTGCTTTAAAATCAGGGAATCATGGAATGGCCTGGGTTGGAAGGAACCTTAAAGATGATCAGGTTCCAAATCCCTGGCAAAGGAAGTTTTTGCTGCTTCAAACATCAATCCCAGATTAAAAATTAAAAAAGAAAAAAAAAGAAGGGAATTTAACTGTAGCTGCAAATGACATGGAAAAGGGAAAATGACACATTTGATTCATTTTCTTACATAAAAGAGCTGCACTCCTGAATGCTCTTCAGAATGAATCTGCAGGATCTTAATTTGTACTTCAGAAGCTGCACACGGTTCCTAAAATTGCTTGTTTGAAACTGAAAAGGCCTTTCCTGGTGAGTGTGAGGCCACGGCCAAAAAATCCCATTTCTCTGCAAAATGCCCAGATTCCCTGGGAATTGGCACGGGATTGTTTGTGCCACAGGAACATTTCTGGAGAAGCAGCAACATTTTCCCTGTGAAGGAAACAGAAACTGTGCTGGGTCACTCCTGGGGCTGCTCTTGGGACACTCCCAAATACAATTCCATAGGTTTTTCCTCCCCCCCACCCATACCCAGAGAAGTGAATCCCTTTGGATCTGCCAGGCACTGACCCAGGAGTGAAGGACACCCCTCAGAGCAGAGCTGGAGGTGAAGATCACCACCTGAAACCCATTTTTACTCCATGCCATGACCCTGTTCCCTACTTTCTCCCTGTTCCTGGTTCCTTTCCCAGCTCTCCTGCCAAGGGAGCAGAGCCTGGGAGAGGCAGCAAGCACAGATTCCCTGCTCCAGACATTTTCAAGGACAAAAATTCCAGGGCTTTTCCTGGAACAAAGCCCCTTCCAGCCCTCCCAGGGTGACACCTGTGTCCCTTGCAGGGACAGCTCTTCTGGAATGAGAGCTTCTCGTGGCTCCAACAAAAACTTCCTTACCTTCCAAAATCCCCAGGCACTGCACATTCCCATCTCTGTGTCAGCCAGGAATAAACCAAGGAGATTTTGCTCCTGTGGCTGCAAACACAGCCATCCCTCACAGCCTGGGAAAGGCTCAGCTGAGGGGAAAAAGAATGATGGAAAATAACTGGCCCCAGCTCCCAGTTTTCCCCAGCTCCCAATTCTCCCTCCCCGAGGCAGCTGCTGCCCGGGGGAGCGGCCGGAGCTGTAACCAGAGCCAGAGGCAGCAGATGGAGCATTCAGGATATGCAGATTTTGGCTTTCTGTGGGAGCACGGAGAGGTGAGGAGCAGGATCGAATGTCCCTCCCATCACGATGGAAATGCCAGCTTCAGGAATTATTTGTGGAGCTGTGGCCTGCCCCGTGCTGTGGGTCAGGACCTGGATTTGCAGCATCCTCAGGAACACTGGGATGGCAGATGGGGACAGGAACAGATCCAGTCCCTTGGTTCTGCACTGATCACACCCCAAATCTTCTCTTTGTGCTGAAGCAGCTCTGATTTTCTCTATTTCCTGCAGGATTTTTGCAGAGGAGATCCATTGGTTTTCCTGAGCAGCACCACCTGCTCTGGCCATCAGGAAAATCATGGGATGGCAGTGGGAAGACAGGCTGGGCTCCCAAAGGAGGTGAAACCTGGGAATCTGTCAGTGTCCATTGAGGAGAGACCTTTGCACATCTCCTAATTCCTGAATTTTCCCATGTTCCCAGGAAAATCCTCCCTGGTCTCTCAGCTGATCACTCCCATGGTTAAGCTCCCCCTGTCTGTATGGAATTACTGGGAAAGGCTAAAATCAACATCAGCTTTTTATTTCTGGAGAAAGATCATCTTCAAACACAACCAAATCATTTTTCTGGACTCTTCCATGAAAGGATCATTCCATTCTCCAGAGAACTGGGCTGTCCTGTCCCTTCCCAACAGCAGGAAGTGAATCCTAAACCCAGCATCCATCCCAGCTTTAGCCTGACAGGATCCTGCAGGTTTATCACCAATCACAGTGACAAGTTTTGGTTCCTAACACACAACAAGTTTTAATTCCTCACCCCACACAGTATTTTGGAAACCAGAACATCAGATCTGTGTTACATCCAGCATCAAAGAGCCCCCAGAAGAGCCAGGTCAGCAGCTTAACAAAAAACAGCAGAGAGGTTTTGTGTTAAGCTGGGTTTAAATTCACCCTTGCTTTGGTTTTTAGAGTCGGTTTTGCCCTTTTGCTTTCGTCTCTCTGAAGTTTGACGGAAATTTATTCTTTGGAATACACAATGAATTCATCCTCCTTCACTCCTCAAAACAGTCCTCTGAAAAGGCAGGTGTAGAAAAATACTTGTGAACTATAAAATAAAAAATAAAAAATAGCTTTGGCCTGCAAATGTGAGTGGGTTTGTTTTCCTGCTTCTCCCAGAAAATCCAGACCTGATTTCCTCCCACCTGAGGCTTCCTGGCAGGGTTGTAGAGGCAAAGGGACTTCTCCAAGGTCACACAGACAGGTTGGATCCCCCAAAATAAAAAAGTGCAGAATCTTTGTATCCAATTCCTGTCTTTTCTCCCATGGAATCTTAGGAAGGAGCTTGGGAAGAGATGTCAGTGTAAAACTGCACCATTTGCAACCTTGTGTTCAACAATAAAATGTGGCTACTTTACTTTAAATACATCATTTTATCCAATTAATGGAGACACAGGAATTTGGATCCTCTTCCTCTTCTTGCAGTACCCTGAGCCCTTCACTCCTTGATCCATTCCTTCCAGCCACACCCAGGCTGACTCAATGTCACAAATCATTCCCAAGGAAATGGCACATTCCAGCTTTTCTCCCACAGAAATATTCCAAGCTGTGGATCAGCTCTCTCACCCTTGGGCGCCCCAGGTAAAGCCTAAACCCAGAACAAGCTGGATAAATCCAGAGAGGGGAAACAGGGGAATGCATCAACACCTGGGAAAACTTCAGGAATATGGAATTTTGGGGTGATTCTGTCACTTTTTCTCCGTGGCCTCCTGCCCTTTGGCTGCAGCCACCCGGAACTGTGGAACATAGGGAACGGTGGCTTTGGGCTTGAGGCTGCTTTGGATAAACTCCTTGACATTTGTTGGGATGTGCTGGAGAACCACCCCCTCTGTGAGCAGATCCGTGCTTTGGAGCTGACACATCCCCCTGGAGCTGTCTGCCAGGAAAATGTCCCTGTGTCCCTTCTGCAGGGATGTTATCCCCAGGTAATACAGGCTCCTCTCGGTGCTGCCTGGGAAAGCTTCATCCAAAGGCTCCGAGAATCCCTCTGAGGAAAGCAGGGACAGAGCCCTGCTGGGCTGGGAGCCAGGGAACACCAGGAATGCCCCACTCCCAACTTCCCAAGCAGCACTGGAGAAGGCACCTAAACCCACAGAATCTTCCCCCAGGAAGCAGCTATCCAAACAATTCCTTGGATTCGTTTTCCGCCGGCAGAGGCCGCTGGATTGGGAATTGCTGATGACCGTGGCGTATCTGAGGTCACACTGAGCTGGGGTTCCTGCATCCTGGGAGCTCCTGGAGAAGCTGCTGCTCTGGAAGTGGCTGCTGGAGCAAGCTGAGTCACATTCTGAGTCTTGGGGGGTTGGAAATGTGGAATCAATCCCTAAAAAATCCCCTGGCTCTTCTTTTTCCAAGGGTTTGGTGATGCTGATGTCTTCCAGCACCACCTCTGCCTCCAGGAGAAGTGGCTCACACGACATTGGCTCGGGGTGCTTGGCAAAAAGATGCTCCAGAGTTTCAGGCTGGAAGAAAAGACGGATTTTAATGCTCATTTATTATGGAACAGTTTTATTTCACTCTCCAGGTTTTATGGATCCAACAGCAAAGGTCATTCCCAGGAGGCTGGAATTCTGCCACATGAAATTCACACATTGTTTTTTAAGAATTTATAGTTGAAAATCCTCTAGGACAAAATCTCCTTGGTAGATTTAATCATTCCTACATCAGCTGAAGGAACTTTCCCTGTTAGGATTGGATTATCCAGGTCAAATTCAGCCTTTCCAGAGGATTTTTGGAGCATTCCCACCTGTTTGAACAGAGTGAAACACCTCTATTTGGGAGAAATTCAGGATTTACTGCTCCCTAATAAATGCACACGTAAATTATCCACCAGGATGAACTGACAGCAGCACAAGAGCTCCAAAGGAAAATTCCCTTCTATTTCCTAATGAATTCAGGACAAAACAGATAAACCCAGGTTTTTCGTGGATTAACAAATCATCTTTTACAACAGGGAAGCTGCAAAAATAATGAGGAAAACGTCAAAATACTTGGAGCAGTGGGAAATTAGAGCGAAGAGTAAAACTCTTGTGCTCTACTCAGTCCAGACTTGCTGTTGGTGACACCTGGGACCAGAATTTGGGATTTTTCCCACACAAATCCATCACCTTCCCACATCAAAATGAACAGGCAGCTTTGAAACAGTGAAAATAACATTTTTTTCTCCTCATGCATGTGGTTTATCCCTAATGGAGATGTTTGCATCCCTTCCCCTCTCCATGGACACCTCAGCAAACACAGATCAAACCCCTCCCAGCCAAGGCCAGGGCTGTTTTGGCAAAGGCCACCATCTGTCACCTGTTAAAAACTGGCAGATATTTATCACATCCAATGCATATTCCAGAGGCCTGGGAAATGGGAACCTCTGGATGGAGCCAGGGGGGTGAACAGGGCTGGATTTCCACTGGAGACAGAGCTGGAACAACAGCCCTGGGTGGAGGGAGCAGCAGCCCCAGGGAAATACAAACCTGCTGGAAATTAACTCCCTGTGCCCACGAGCAGTTCTTGGGGTTGGGAACATCCTCCCAGAGCAGCTTCTTCACCCTGAAATGTCAGGGAAATGCTGGAGCTGGTGCAGGGAAGGAATCTCTGCCATTTTATTTATCCACAGCTCTATGGTCATGAAATAATCATGGGAGAGATGATAAATGGCCCAAATTTAATCCAAAACATAAAGAAGGGACATTCCAGGTGGCAGGAAAATATAAAGGGTACAGTCTGTGCTGAATGACCACAACCCACAGGGCCTAAAGGGGCTCCAGGAGAGCTGGAGAGGGATTTGGGACAAGAGATGGAGGGACAGGACACAAGGAATGGCTGTAAGCTGGAAAAGGAGGATTTAAATGGGATATTGGGAAGGAATTCCTGGTTAGGAGGGTGGGGAGGCCCTGGAATAGAATTCCCAGAGCAGCTGTGGCTGGCCCTGGATCCCTGGAAGTGCCCAAGGCCAGGCTGGAGCAGCCTGGGCCAGTGGAAGGTGTCCCTTGGGTGGCCCTGGATGGGATTGAAGGTCCCTCCCAACCCAAACCAGTTTGGGATTGTGTGACACCAGCTCAGCAGAGCGGCCCTAGTGCAGCTGCAGCACCTGGACTTTTGGGGAACAAGGGACATGGAAGAAGGAAGGAAGAAAGAAGGTACCTTTGGTGTGAAACCAGCAACGCTCCCAGCAGCAAAACTGAGGTGGAACAAACAATTGGCAGAACCACGTGGAGGCTGCCACTGTTCCCAGGTTCAAATCCCCCTGGAAATAAAGGAGTTCAGCTATTAATGCAGCAAAATGATTGTCTGGGAGCAATAGCTGGCAAGAGGGAAACAGCAAACAGTAGAAACAACAGCTTAGATGGGGAAATAACCTTGAGCAACAGTTTTATTGCACATGGACAAACCTTTCCCTTGGGAGTAAAAAGACAAAAAGGAATTATTTTAAACAGGAGTTTAATCCCTCACTCAGCTCAGCCCACAGTTTTCAAATTAAAGCTGAAGTCTGTTCAGTCTGTTTGTGGGTACATTACAGTGACTTTATTACTACTTTTTTTTTCCAGATAGGACAGAGATTTTGTATTTAAAGGTCACTTTTACTTCATAAAAAAACAGGGGAAAAGATCCTGTCAGTCACCTTTGGCAAAGTGATCCGTGGCTCTGGCTTTGCCAACTCCTCCAGCAAACACAGGGTAGAGGCTGAACTGGTACTTCTCAATCAGGATGAAGTGATCTGGAAAGGGGAAATCAGCCTTTGGAATCCACTGTTATCCATTTTTAAACAATTCCCTCCACAGAGGCACAGATCAGAGCTCAGAGCAGCCCAGAGAGGCCAATAATGGATCCATCTTTTATAGATCCCTACTTCAAAATCCCAAGATTTAGACAATTAATTCAGCATTATTCTGTCATGGAATGAACTCCTTATGGAGCTACTGTGATAATTTCTAGGAGTAGAGTCAAAATGCAAAGGAAATGCAGATATTAATTTGAATAATTAGCTGGTGTGTTCAATATTCCAGAACTAATTTTATTGTATTGCCACAAAATGAACTCACCCCAGAGCCTAAACTGATTATTAATGCAACAGGCAGTCCTCTAATGAGCATCAAAATTTGATTTATTGGTCAATAAAAGTGATTAGAAACAGGGAAGAGGAAAAAGAGCTCAGAGCTCAGAAATTCCACATTTTCTGTTCCACACCAATTAACAGCACAAATTATATTTTCAAGCACACACTCACCATAAATGAAATATTTCCTGAGATCTGGAGGAACTCGCAGCCATTTCATCTGCTCCCCTTTGTTCAGGTTCTTCCACTCAATCACAAAGGATTTTATCCCAGGGATTTGGGGGCAGAGAGTCCAAACCACAACCACACAGGTGCTGTTCACCAGGTAAGCACTCAGGGATTGCACAGCATCCACTGGGAAAACAGGGAAAACACCTGGAATCCACATCCCATAAACTGCTGAAGTTTCACCACTTTAGCACTTTAATTACCTTTTGCATAATAAACCCACATCAGCAGAGAGATTTTTTCTTCAAGCCACCAAAATTTAGGTTACACTAAACCAGTCCCAAGCACTCAACAGATCAAGTTTCTTACAGACATCAAATATCCCAATTCTCACATGAAATTCCTCAATCATCCTTAACAAAAAAATTAAAACTTCTGAATTCTCAAGAATAAATTAGGCAAAGTGCAGCCAAATCCAGGAATTGCTGCTCAGGAAGTCTGAGGACTCTGTACCCTGGCAGCCCTAAACACAACCACATTTCATTTTGGAAACAACAAAACATTCCCCAGCAGGAATGTTGGGTGTTTCCAAATCAAAGGAGATGAAAGATCAGTTCTCCAGCAGGATTTTTTTTTTTTTAATGAATTACTTTATATTTTATTAGTTAAGACAGCCTAGTGATTTTTTTTCCCAACCTAAAAATCACAGGATTTTCTTGATGGAAATCTCAGTTTTCCAACAGCTCTGTTGGTGCTGAATGCATCCCCATAAACCATTCTTTATTCTAATAGAAGGAATTTTATCCCAAAGAAAGCTTTCCCCATGAACATCACCAGGATTTCTGGCATTTCCCACATCCCACTCATTGCTGCTCTTACCTGTGCTCATTTGCTGGGATAGAGTTAAATTAGAATTAACTGCAGAAATTCCAACTGAATTCATGGCTAAAATGGTGACAGTGTGGGTTGGCTCAATCCATGGAAAAGTCCAGCTGGTGCCATGATCCACAAATTCCTCCCAGGAGCTGTTCCCTGGGGTCTGGTGCTTTATGATGTATCTGCTCACACTGCACAACGAGTGATTCTCCATCAGGGGCTGCAGCAATTCATTAATTAATGGGCATTAATTCCTGAATTCCCAGAGCAAAGGTTGTTTGGGCAGCTCCAATTTTAAGCAAACAGGACCCAATAACGATATTCTGGCTCCTGTCTTTTTACCCAAGGGCTGGAGTCCTTTTAAAGGTTTCATTTCCCTCTCTGAGAGCTGACTTTCATTCCCTCTCTTCCCAGCAAAGGGAAGTGAAGGACAAGGAAAGCCAAACTTTCAGATTCCCACAGCAATTCCCTGTTTTACACATTTTTCAAGGTTCAAACCCCAAAGCAGCACATGAGCAAACAGGAACAGGCACTGAGGAACTTTTTCCTGTCCTGTTTTAACATTTTAAAGCAAAGAAGGCAAAACCATCTCCCATTTATTCCAGGATTCCCACCAGGATTCACCTCTTGCCTCTAGGATGAGCCAAGCAATTGCCAGGAACACAGAAAAAGGCAAATCCTAATTCCCACAAGCCTCATGTGCCTATCAGACTCCCCTTCTTGCAATTC
Organism: Rhabdornis inornatus; assembly: GCA_013397075.1. Classification (NCBI taxonomy): domain Eukaryota; kingdom Metazoa; phylum Chordata; class Aves; order Passeriformes; family Rhabdornithidae; genus Rhabdornis; species Rhabdornis inornatus. The sequence continues at coordinate 36,138 of VWZS01000707.1, forward strand.
CACCTGGTTTTAGGATCAAAGGTGCTCCCACCTTCCACAGGAGCGTCACATTCCTCTGCTTCCTCGCTGGATCCTCAGAAATGATTCTCCAAAATTCCGGGCCTTGCAAGGGAGCTGCAAAACAACAATTTGGGAAGGACAGGGACACCTGAGTGTGGCAAATCCCAGCCCTCAGGGTGTCCCTGGAAGCACAGACCTCTGATGTCCTGAACCAGGCTTTGGGCTGCTCTGCTCCAGTCACTCCAGTATCCAGATCCATCCAATTCCCTGCAGCGCACCTGCACCACGTACTCCACACAAAGCTGCTCCACTTTTATCACAGCCCAGCTGCCTGCAGGGTTTGGGACTTCATAAAGCTGGGAGAGAAGGCAAAAAACTCAGAGTGAGAACAAAGGGATGTTCAGGCAGCTCTTAGAGTCAAAATTCCTGAGACTGAATCCAGTGAGGAAATGGGATTGTGAGGAATATTCCTTTGTGGATGCTGTAAATGCTTTTGGCTGTGATTTCCTCAGTGGATAAATGGCATAAAAACCAGCTCCACTCTACAGGACAGCAGTGCAATGATCCCTGCTCCAGCCCAGATGGAGCAGACAGTACCTGGAAGGGGTTAGCTGCACCACCTAATTAGTGCCTGGTCTTCATTTTCTTCTGTCTTCACTCAGGGTCAGGATTAAAAACATGAAGGAGATGAATTTCTCCTTCGGACTTGGCTGTTTATTAAATCTTATCTAAAGTACACAGAGTTCTGCAACACTTCCAGCTACCAGCTAAAAGTGAGCAAAGTGGAGCTGAATGGAGCTAGCTACAAGGTCTTCTAAAGCTAAACAGTCCAATAAACAGCTAACATTTATATTATTTATACTTTCGACCAAATAACCAAACAGGTGTGACCAGCAGTGCAGCACTAACTGTCCATCCAAAAATTACAACCTGAAACTAGGAAGGAGGAAGAAGAAGGAACAAGAAAGGAAGAAGGAGACACCACACAAAACCTCCACCTTGTCCCATACCCACTATTATATTCTAAAAACCCCAAATTCCAAACCCTTCACCGTGTGAAATCACACACTTCTATTCACTACACACCAGTGATTTTAACTCCATCACTCAAATTTGGAGCTTTCTCCAAGGGCTGAAGTCAAAAGCAGTGTTCTCCTGGGGGTCAGTGGCAGAAAGCACAGAAAGTTCCAAACTCCCAAGCTTTAGGGTTCCAACAAATACCTGCCATGGGATGTCCTCCCTGCTCCCTGAATTCCAGCGGATCTGGAATGTCAGATCCCTGTTGGCAAAGACAGGTTTGGTCCAGCTCACGTTCAGCAGCCCCCAGGAATTCCTGGTGAGTTCTGCTCCCACGTTGGAAGGGGGGAGAGGCTTCACTGGAAAATGGAGAAATTAATAAATGACTCCAATGTCTGCACTGACACTTGCCATGAAATCAAATCCTGGATGGTTTTTCCTTGTCCTGAGGGTGGTGGGTAACACACAGCCTCTGCTGTTCCAAGGCAGGCAGGACTGCAAACACAGAACCCATGGCAATGTTTCCATGGATTTCATTTTCATTTAAAGCACAACAAATGATTCTGGTGCTGGCACTTGCTACCTGCCCTGGGATAAAGAGCAAAAGACAGAGCCTGGCAATAAATTTTGAGGGTTAGGTTGGATATTTGGGAAAATTTCTCCATGCAAAGGGTGGTCAGGCATTGGAACAGCTGCCCAGGGCAGTGCTGGCTTCCCATTCCTGCAGGATTTAAAATCCCCTGGATGTGGCACTTGGGGACATGGCCAGTGGTGGCCTTGGCACCTGGGAATGGTTGGACTCCGTGGTATCCAGGACTTTTCCAACCTTAGCAATTCCATGATTCCATTATCTCCATGGGGTCACCCCTGCAGAAAGCAGCAGCTCCTGTAAAGGCTGGGGGCAGACATCGTGCAGTGATTAATGGAAATGGTTTTATTTTATTAATTGGAAATTCCCCCCAAATTCAGCTTCTCCAGAACAGGAATCTCCCAAAACTCTTGTTTGTTAATCAAATTGAAATAAACTTCTTTTGGATAATCAGATGTGAATGAGGAGAAAACAACAACAAAAAAATAAATCATTTCTTCATTTTGGATGGTGCTGGAATGGGTTTGTTTTGCTTTACCACCCTGCATCCAGGATAAATCATTGTCACCACACAATAAATGTATTTTATAGTTATATAACTCAAACTTATTTCATAATTATATAACTCAAATTTATTTCATGTAGCACCTCTGGGGTCCAGCTGCCTTGTTTGCTCTCACCCATGTTCACATTTGTGTCCCAAAAAATACCCAGTGAACTCTGTCACAGAGCAGATAAGAAGAGATGATTTGCACATTTTGGAGTTTTTAAAACACTCAAACACTGCTCCTGCCTCTTGTTTTTATCCAAATTTAAGCACAAATTTAATTTTGTGCTCTGTGTGTCATAAAACTTTGCACCAGCATGGAAGAGCAGGGAGAGTCCCCATGATTTTAAATGAATTTATAAGTGTGTAAATAATACACTGTACTGGAGTATAAACTTAATTAATTGAAGACAAATCAGTCTGAACAATTAAATAATCAAAACCTTAAAAATGAGCTTCATTTTGCAATATAACACTTGCATTTTCTAGAGGGAATAACAGGTAGAAGTGGATGCTTCATTTAAAATCTGCTCCTGTATGGAAATAACATTTAATCCAATTTTTTTTAAGGTAATATCAAAACTCTCATGTTTTTATTTAAAATCTGTGGAAAAAATTCTTTCCCTACACCATTTAAAATCCAGAGGCACAAGGGAAGAGAGATTCATGGATCTTGACCTACCCACATCTGCTGGAATGACACAGGTTGGGGAGGATTCCAGAGTTCCCAGGAAATGTTTAAACTCTATCCACAGGGTATATCCAGATAAAAGGAAAATGGGCTGGAATGTGCATTCATAGGAATGATTCCTCTGCAAATGGCATTCTTTCACCTCTGAGTTTGGAGATGGGCTTGGAAAGTCAGGGCAATAAATTTGGCTCCTTAAAAGAGGAAAAAAAAAAAACCAAACCACATTCAGTTGATACATTGCAAGTGTAAATCTGGAGGGAATTAAAGGAATGGTGGCACTGGGAATGTCCTGGGATTTTGAGGAATATTTGGATCTTGAACCTGAATCTGCACTGAATGGATCAAAACATTTCAGTCCTCAAAGCTTTGGCTCTGGGAAAAGCAGGACAAACAACCAAAAGCAACAGGTACAGCAGGAGAAGGCAGCTCCAAATCCTCATCAGTTGTGGGATTTTAGGGATTGGCAATAAACACAGCAAGGCAAGTCTGCCAAGAATTGACTCCAGTCAGGAATGACTTCCAAAATCCCAACTGGCAACCAGAGGGAAGCTGCCACAGAGACCCAGTGAGGTCTCCAGGAGATGGGAATAAAACCATCAATTTTGGATTAAAAATCTCATATCCAGTTACCACACGTGGCAACAGAAAAGAGGAGCCCTGGATTGTGGATGAAAAGTGGGAATTTTTCAGCTTTCTCCTCGGACATGTGAGGAGAGGGTGTGAGTTACTCAGCTGAAGCACCGGAGTTACACTGGGTTGAAATTCCTTTTTCCTGTGCCCAGGATGAAAGCAGTGCCTGGTGCTTTGGAGGTTGGGATTGGAGCATTCCCTGCTCCCACAGGATGATCCCTTTGGAGCTGTTTCTCCTGGCAGCACTGCCTGCAGAGGAAGATGTAGAAACAAACCAAGAAAAACAAAACCCCACAGGCAGAGAATCACACACAGCACAGCAGTGCTGCACTCCAGCTCCAAAACCAATTTCTGGAGCAGGAATTTTATTGCATTCTCCTCTTTCAGGTCTTGCTCTGAACAAATAACCACAAAAATCAGAATAAAAACAAGGATCAGCAGCATCTGGGAAGGATTTGCAGGCAGTGGTAATGTCACTGTCTGATCTAGCAGCAACACGAGCAAATCTCCACATTATCACCTCCTACTAGAAAATCACATTTTTAGCTAAACTTGAACAGTGAGAGAGTGGGAATAAAAGCCATGATGAGCAGCATGGGGTTTATTCCCAGCTCCCTGCCCAGCAGTGCACTCATTATATTCATATTTGTGAAGGCAGATTTAAACAAAAGCTACCTCAGCCCTCAGCCAGGCATTAATCCTGCCCCAAAAGCCTCCACTTGAACTTCCCAGCATTCAGTTATTCTTTTAATCCACAAAACCTTGGGAAATATTCACCTGGGCACCAGGATCACCCAAAACTCCACCAGAGAAGCCAGGCTGGCTTTCCAAAGGATTAGGCCCTCAGAGCTGATGGAAGCTGTCTGCCAAAATTTCTGCACCTCCAGCCCAGCAGAGCAGTGAAATTCTGGATTTTTTTTGCCTCAGGAAGAGCTGTCTGTCTGTCTGTCTGTCTGAGTGGTTCTAGGAAACCCTCAAGCTCAACATATCAGGGACGGAATGGGATGAGCTTTGAGGTCACTCCTGTCCCAAACCAGTCTGGGATTCTGGGGTTCTGGGATTCTGGGGTTCTGGGGTTCTGAGATTCTGGGGTTCTGGGATTCTGGGGTTCTGGGGTTCTGAGATTCTGGGGTTC
>VWZS01000707.1:40803-59252 GCA_013397075.1 Rhabdornis inornatus
TTCTGGGGTTCCGGGGTTCTGAGATTCTGGGATTCTGGGATTCTGAGATTCAGGGGTTCTGGGGTTCTGGGATTCTGGGGTTCCAGGGTTCTGAGATTCTGGGGTTCTGGGGTTCTGGGATTCTGGGATTCTGGGGTTGTGGGAATTGCTGCAGTCCAAGCTGCTGCCCCCACAAAGCAATATTCCCTCCACCAGCTAAGCTTTGGATGGCTAAGCAAGATTTTTTTCCACCTTGGAATGAATTTGTTCCATCCTCTCTTTTTACCCGTGTGTACACAGAACAAAAAGATCCGGAATTATAGAAAAATCAAAGACTGAGTGGAGACCTCAGGAGGTCTCAAGTCCCATCTCAGACCCAGAGCAGTTAAAATTCAGATCAGATGGAGCTGCCAGGATCTGAGAGACTCCAATAAAGGAATTCCACAACTCCCCCAGGCCAGACATTGCCACTGGGAATGGGCTGCTCCCTTATTTCCTCACAGCTTGGAGATAGGAACAACTGGAACAAGTTTTTAACTGATCCAAGAAAGAGAACTGGCTCTCAAACAGATTGAAAAATGCTGAAAAACCTTCAATAATAATAGTAATAGCAATAGTNAATTATTTCAATCATATTTTGAGCAATATTTTTCAAACATAAGAAGAGAATTAAAATCCATCCATACCTGTAATATCTTAACTGCAAACTCCCCAGGAGCAAGGTGGTTGGGTTTGCAGACCACCTGCAAGTCATTTTACTCAAGTATCCATCAGTCTCACAGGAAATATTAAAATCCATGTCTAATTAAAAGACATGAAAAGCTAAATTAATAAGATAGAAGGGCTGCTACAACAACAAAAAGAACAAAAAACNTGTGTTACATACTCAGGTATCTCTGGTTCCCTTCCTGCACACAGAATAAAGAATCTGTTAATTTTCTAATTGCATTTCTCCAGAATGCTTTGATAATATATTTATGTATTATATAATTACTATTATAAATNTAAGATTTTAAAAAAGGCAATAAATGGATTTAAAATGGAAATATTCCATCCTCACTAGGAAAAAGCCCCAAAAGGAGAATGGAAAACCCTCTGGATCTTACCTACTACATAGAATTCAGCGTATCTATGGTGACATTCCCTACTTTGGTGACAACAGTACAGAGCGTTAGAGAAGAAACTTCCTCTAGGTTGGGTTGCTTTCAAGTTGAAAAGAGTAACTTTGCTTACACGATTGTTCACAAGGGAATATTGGCTGGCTGGGATTTCTTCTGCTAAATTCAGCCACCAAACCACCTCCTTGGCCTCTACAGGCTCAGTTCTGTTTTTATAGATGCACAGAAATGAAATGTTGGAGCCAGCACTGGTCAGGGTCCTGGCAGGGAAGTACAGGACTTGAGCTGCATCAAAAGGGGGAGAAAAGGGGAAAAATTCCATTGAGATTTGAAACTGAACTAAAAAAAATAGAAGTATTGGTCAATAAAATAATGATAAAAATAAAAAATAATAAAAAACTTTTAAAATATTGTTATTGTTACTACAGAATGCAGAAATGAGCCTTGGACTGTCTCCCTCCATACCCAAAGTTTCTCAATTCTGATTAAAATAATCTTTAATATCCCCAGACTACACAAAAGGAAAAAGGGGGACAAAATCCATTGAAATTGAAAATGGAACCAAAAAAGATTAAAACACTTGTCAGTGGAAAATAATAATANACTCCATATCTGAAGTTTCTAAATTCTGATTCAAATAATTTTTAATATTCCCCAGGCTACACAAAAGGAAAAAAAGGTAAAAAAAAATCCATTGAGACTAGAAATTGAACCAGAAAAACCTAAAAGCATTTGTCAACAGAAAATTATAATTATTATCTTCATCCAGTTGTATTTCTAACTTTCCTACTTCTTAATCACTATGAACAGGCACAGGAATGAGCCTTGGACTGTCTCCCTCCATACCTGAAGTTTCTAAATTCTGATGCAAATAATCATTAACATGCCCAGGAAAAATCTGAATGAACTGAGCAGAAAATCCCTGGAGGGTGCAGAGCAAGCAACACACAGCAGCACAAGGGGAACAAAATAAAATGAATCCATCTCTGCAGGAGTTGCTGTTCCTCTTCCTCTTCCTGAAGTCAGCAGGAGATTCAAGTCCCAAAAACTGCAATCAACACCAAATTGGAGCAGTGGTCCAAGCCAGGCTCAAAGACACTGAATTTTCCAAGGATTTCAAGAAGTTTAAACTCAGTCCCCATCACTCAGGGATTCAGGGAAGAGCTGGAATGGAGCTGTTTGCAAAGAACACCCCAAAACCAGCATTAAATCCTTTAAAGGTCAGGTTTGCTTCCCCCACTGAGGAACCAGGCAGAGATTTTTAGGATTTCCCCCAAACTTCCCTTTCTCAGGTAGTAAAGCAGATTTAGGATCTGTTGTTTAAGGTTTCATTAGGACAAAAGCTCTTTTTTTCCCAGGTTTAGTTCTTTCTTTGGTACCCATATAGAGGCTCAGGAACAGCACAAGAGTTCAGAGAATTCCTGTGGCAGCACAGAGCAAAATATTCCCAGGGAATTCTGAGCAGAGCATGGAAAAATACAACAAAATAATCAGAAATTCAGCTTTGCACAGGGCTCAGCATTACAAACCAGGCTGGACTGTATAAAAAGTACATTGGATTTTGCTCTGGGCCTTTAGTTCAGCTACAAAAACAAAACCAGAAGTGAGAAAAAACATCAGGAGAAAAATCTTGAATTGAGGAGAGGTTCAGGGCTGCCAGCTGGAATTGGAAATGGAAAAGCTCTGAGGAAAAATGGAAAAGCTCAGAGGAAAAAAGCTTTTTGTGTGTCTGAACAGGTGCTGCTGAGGGAGTGACAGCCACAGAGGTGTTCTCCAGAATTCCTAATGCCAGCCTGGCACAGGGAAGGAGCTGAGCCTCAGGCAAAGCCAGGCAGGAAAAGCTTCCATAGGATTTTTCATCCCAACTCAAGTTCTCCAACACCAAATCCAAGAAACCAAGTGGAAAATTGTTGGAACCCTGGAAACTGGGAGTTTGGAACTTTCTGTGCTGTCAGGCACTAACATCCAAAAGAACACTGCATTTCACCTGAGGCCTTGGAGAAGGTTTCCAAAATTGAGTGATAGAACTGGGATTATAGGTGTGTATTTTAAATTAAAGTGTGTAGTATCACAGGGTGAAGGGTTTGGAATTTGGGGGTTTAGAATATAGTAATAGGTATAAAGCAAAATGGAGGTTTTAGGGAAGAGGTTTCTTTCTTCTTCACCCTCTTCATGGGTCTAGGTGGTACTTTTGTGATTGGATACAAAATGCTGCAGGTCATGAGTGTTTGGTTATTGGGTCAAAAGTAAAAATAATTCAGGTGTTAGTTCTTAATTGGACTGTTTGGCTTTGAAAGACCTTGTAACAAGTGAGATCCATCACCATTTCTAAACATAAAATTCCATCTCTCGTGCATTTAATCCTGGCTCTGGCAGAAGAGAAAAAAAGAAGAGAAAAAGTAATAGAAAATCAGCTTTATTCCACAATCCTGCAGGTCCTACCTCCCAAAGTGAGGTTGTAGGGTGAGCTCCAGTCACTCCAGAAGCCTGGACCATGGAGATTCCTGCTCCTCACTTGCACTGAGGATGGAGAGTCCAGCAGGGCATTGTCTATGGCCACCGAGCTTTCCAGAGCAACCTGAAGCATCTGTTGGATCATCCAAATCCATTATTGTTGTAAAATGAAACAGGAAAAGAGACAGAGGGAACATAAATAAATTGTATGGAGTCAGAATTCCTTATATTTCCTCTCAAGCCTTCTCTTTACACTCAGTTTTTGGGAGGGCTGAGTAAATCAATTTGCTCCTTAAGAGACAGGAGATAACGTCCTCATATTCCACACAAGGATTTCCTATGGTTTTAGGCAGCAAGTTGGGTAAAAAAAATCTTTCTTCTTTAAATCTACTGTCAATCTGAGAGTGGCAGAAGGATAACTCTGTCAAAAATGAGTTGTTTCATTATGGGCTGCTAATTAACAGCTGCTTGTTATTCCAGAGCCACTTGCGTGGTAGGAACAGAAAAAAAAACCTATTTATACTAAAACTTATAAATATTAAACATAGATGAGTTATAGAACATGCAGAATGTTGAAAGAAAATGGGTTTGGACTTCATAGAAACCATGATTTCACCCAAGGAGAAAAATGGGAGTTTGTTTGTGAGAGCCAGCAGGAGATGGGGCTTCTCTTAGTGTGGACAGATGTAAAATCCAGCTTTTCCAGGAAAAAGCAGCAAGGTGAGCCCAGCTCCACCAGAGCAGCCACACTGTTAATCCAAGGGCAAGGAGAGGGGTGGGAATGCAGGGATTTGGGAATCCTCACCTGGCTGTCCCCATGTCCCAGAGGAGCAGAGATCCTCACTTGGTGCTGCAGAGGGAAGGGCAGCAGTGCAGGGCTGGACCAGCAGAGCTTCACCTGGCCCCCCTCAGCCAGCTCCAGGTGCAGCTTCACGGGGGCTTCAGGCTTCACTGCACACAAATCCATCAAAAATTAACCCCAACCTCACTGCCCCAGCCTGCTGCATTTTACTGAGTCACAATTCAGCCCCTAAACCCAGCTCTCTTAAATCCAGCTCTCTTAAACCCAGCTCTCTTAAAGTCAGCTCTCTTAAAGTCAGCTCTCTTAAACCCAGCTCTCTTAAACCCAGCTCTCTTAAACCCAGCTCTTTTAAAGTCAGCTCTCTTAAAGTCAGCTCTCTTAAAGTCAGCTCTCTTAAACCCAGCTCTCTTAAGCTCCATTTTCAAGAGCTGCTCTACTGCATGGCAGTGATATTGTGTAATATCCCTGGAAAAGTCACCCTGGTGCTGTTCCAGCTCCCACCTCCCTGAAATCTGTAGGAATTTCTTCCCTCCAGCCACAATTTTTCCCAGTAGCCAAGTCCTGGCTTACTTGCCTTGCTGGAAAGAGGGAATGAGGAAAAGAGAGATGGGAATGCTGAGAAAATCAATTTGCTCCTTATAGTGTACACAAGGATTTTCTAAATATTCCCATCCTTCCACAGGGGTTATGGCTGTGAAAGGAAATCTCCAGGAGAGTTATGTGAGGGCAAAGTAAAAATGGAGAGTTTGGCTATTCCCATGAGGATAAAGAGAGCTCTGGAGTGGGGAATGGATGGGAAATCCTCAGGATTCCATTCCTTGGACAATGACAAGGAATCAAGGTCCTGCTTTTACCTGGTACTGAGACCTTGGCTACCTTGTCCTCATTTCCAGCTGAGTTTTTCCCATGGAACAGTAAAACCCTTCTCCAAATGTGGAGAAGCTAAAGGGAAAACATTCCCAAAAATCCTGGGCAGTGGGCAAATGTTCCCTTCAAATTCCATCTGCACTGGTGTCCCATTTAAGTGTCTTACTCGAATGTCACTCAGTTGTATCAAATATCTCTATTTTCAATATAAATCCACCACAACAAGTCAGATTTTATTTAATTTCTACTTCTAGATCATCTCCAAGCAATTAACTTCACGAAGGCCAGCAGGGAGTGATTGGGGAGGAGGCAAACAAAAATCAGTGGCTTTTCCATCACATTTCTCTGAATCAGATCCCACAGATGATGATGATGCTTGTGATGCCACCTGCTCCACTATCAGCAAATAAAATCCACATGGCACAAGCACTCAGAGTTTTACATTCAAAATAGTTTTAATTGAGCTAAATCTTGGCAGAACACATATTAATATTGTGCATTTTTAAAACATGCTTCACTAAGCACAGCTAACTTGTGTCATTTTTAAACACTGGCAGACTCCAGCCTGAATTTTTAATTTCTTCTTGCAGCATCATTTCAGCAGGATGCAAAATGCCACCTCTCATCTTACAAATAAGTCCACCCAGTGATTTTAACTGGTTCTGTCTGCAGTGAACAGAGATAGGAGGAAGTTTATGAAATTCATATGCCTTTAAGTTAATAAGATGTTCATAAAACTTTAATTTTTTTCCCTGCAGCTGACAGCTCCTGCCTTTATGAAATCTGCCCAAATCTGCAATAACTGGGCACACTGGATAGCAACACAAATCAAATTCATCATGTCAGGAGAGTTGGAGCTTGATCAAACACACAGGAATGTTTTCCAGCTTGGGGTTGCATGGGTGAGGAAGAAAACACCAGGATCAGAGAGCTGCTTGGGAAAATGGGTGGGATTCTCTGCTAAGCAACTTTGGGAACAGCTTTTTGAATTTAATTTAAGTTCTCAGCAACAAGCTCCACCACTTGTGCACAGAGAGGTCCTGATTAGAAAGGAAAAACTGAGAAATAACCCATTTATTGAGTGCCTGGGCTCTGCTCAGTGTGGTTTGCACTGGAGCCCAGACAGGGATTAGGAGTTTTCCTGCCCTGTCTGTGCCCCTTTCCCAGCAGGGCCATCCTGGGATGTTTTCCAGCCTTGATGTCCCATCTGGGTCACCAGAGCTGCTGCCTGGAAAGGCTGAGCTGGAACAGAGACTGGACAGAGCAAAAGGGATAAAAGAGGAATTTATTGAAAGGATTCACCTTGGGCAGTGCAAGAACCTGGATGGGGCTACACCCAAATCAAATCCCAGATGGATCCTGGTCACGAGTTTTACACTTTTTTAAGTTTTGGTTCATCTGCATCTTGGGGACAATTATCCAAACACATCCCCAGGCTATGAAGTCTCAACCCTTTGGTTTTCCCCCTTCCCTTCCCTTCCCATTGTTTATGATTTTTGGTACTGGCTGTCCTTGATTCTCCAGCTAGAAAAGAATTGTTCTGTCCAACCCCCCCGAGAAGAGAACTGACTAACACCTAACACGAAATGTCAGAATTACACACCAAACAGCAGAGATTCTGAAAAACACAAAAGCTAAAAGCCAAGGCATGCCATGGCCAGGGGGCTCAGCCATGCTCACCTATGTCCATGGGCTGCAGGGCCAGCAGAGGGGAGCCCAGGGCTGTGGCTCCTGCCACCATCTCCAGCCACAGCAGGTAGGTGTGGTTGAGGCTCGGGGAGGCCACCAGGCACTCACAGCTGGCCTGGTCCCCACAGTGACACGGAGCCACCCCCACTGTGCCCTGCACTGAACTCGTGGATGCAGCTCCCAAGGACAGCTCTGATCTGCAGGGGGGGAAAACAAACAAGGAAACAAAACAATTCTGTATTTTTTTACTGTATCTCAAGAAGTTTGGCCATCTGGATATGGTTTACTGATAAAAAAATTGAATTATTTAATAAAAAAATAATAATTGTAACCAATCGGTTTAATTTTGCTGCTTCTTTTTAAACGGTTTTCAAGTAATGAACACAATTCCATTAAAGCATTCCCAGATTTTTTTTAGGCACACAGTGTTGTTTTACCTTCCCATGGCAGCTGCCTGCCATCCCAAAAGAGATTAATTCCTAATTCTCATCCATGAGGAACTGAAATAATACCAAAACAATTTAATGTTCCCTCCAGCTCCTGCTACAATTGAGGAAATATTATAAAGCATTACAGGAAATATTATAATTATGGAATAGGTTGGGTTGGGTTGGGAGGGACCTTCAATCCCATCCCATTCCATCTCCTGCCATGGACAGGGATATTTTCCACTATCCCAGGCTGCTCCAAGCTCCATCCTTGGGCACTTCCAGGGATCCAGGGGCAGCCACAGCTTCCCTGGGAAATCCATTCCAGGGCCTCTCCACCCTCACAGGAAACAATTCCTTCCCAAAATCCCACCTAAATCTTTGGAACCAGCACTTCCCAAATGATTCTTCATTCTCATCTCTGCTCTTCAGGCTCTTCCAGAAGCCCACATTTATGGAATTCTGCAGGTATCCAGTGACTAAGGCCTCCCCAAGGTTGGGAATTTAATAGTGCAAATAACTGGTGGCCAAATTTCTCCCAGCAGCAAAGCCAAGACAAACCCTGACAGTTCAATCACCTCGGATTCTTTCCTGCTTTTCATGTTTCATCCTTACCCAAAAAAAAAAAAAACAAAAAAAACCAAACAAGCTCCTGTTTGGAATTGTTCTGCAGTGATTTTGGAATTCTTTCTGTCCAGTAAAGGTTTTGTTTTACTAATTCAGAGAAAGAAATGGAGAAATAGAAATTCATGGAATAAGAGCCTTTCTGGCAGTGTTTCCAATGGTTTTGTAGCTGGCATGAGTTACTGGAACACCCGGATTCAGAGAGGGCAGAGATCTCTGCACTGGAGGAGAGGGGAGGACGAGATTTGCTGCTTTATTTTTTGGGTTTAATGCATTTGTTATCTGCTCCATTTATCTGAGAGCAGAGCACAGGGATCTGGGCATGATTCTCCAGTTCCATTTCCATATCCTGCCCTGCTTAGAGAGGAAAAGGTCAAAGAATTGAGGAGAATTATGGAGATGGGAAGAGCTGAGGCTGGGACTGCAGGGAATCACTCCTGGACCATCCCAGCCCCTCCCCCCTCCTCCCTCACTGATCTTTGTGCATCCACCTCGGGGTTGGGATACTCTGAGGCTGGAAAAACACGGAATTCCAGCAGCACTACCCTCCCAGCTCCTGGGCTCTGCAGGAACAACCCCAAGCAGGTCCAGAGCAAGGTATGGTTTACATTTATTAATGCTCCAGACAGTCAATCCTGACATTCCTAAAATAATTCTCACCAGGACTCGCAGACTTTAGGACACAGGAATTATGCTGATGGGATCTGGCAGGCATAGAGCTCTGAAATTACTTGGAATAATTTTGTTTTTCTAGATGTGGCTCCACTGTTTTCTCCTGAATTTCCTTTCAAAGATTTTGCAGAATTTTCTTTGAAGCTCCTATGCCTTCTCCTGTTGCTCACACATTTTATTGGTCTCCAAAAGCCACAATCAATCCATAAAAATGTAGTTTTCGCTTCAAATCATGTCTTTGATCTGATCTATCTGGAAAGTGGTTACCACCACACCAGCCCCTCATCATTCCTAATAATTACTTCAATTTTTAACCATCCAAATGAACTTGTTTGCACCAAAAAAAAAGGCAGTGTAAAGGGAGAAAAATGCTAAAGGTCTCCTCTCCTGACTTATTAACCCTCACAAGCTGAGGAGAGGCCAGTGGCCCCTCCACCCAAATCCTGTCACAGACAGTTCTTTTAGCCAACATCTTGGAAAACCTCACAAAAAAAAAAAAAAAAACACATTTAGAAAGTCCTAAATGTTTTATATTTATATTCAACCCCCTCCAGAAGATGATGCTTCTCCTGCTAAATTCATCTGTGTCCCCGTGGGGAATTTGGAGACTTTCAATTAGATGCTGCAAAATGTCCTGGCTGAATTTCAATCTTGTTCTTGTAACTGAAAAGAAAAAAAAGTCGAACTTCTTTTAGGAAGAATTACCTGAATTTTCAGGAAAGGTCCATCCCAACCAGGTGGTTGTGAAATAGAATCACCATTGTAACTCTGCTGTCACATTATTCCTACATCCTTTCCAAGCACTGCCTTTATTGGGAATGGATGGAGGAAAGCTGTCTGGGGCTTCCAGGATTTTTCCATAAATATTTTCCAGTGTTTTTGATCAATGGTAGCTCTGGAAATTTCCTTATTTGAAGAAGCTGCCCCATTAAACTCAGCAGATCTGCTGAGCTCAGCAATCTCTAATGAGAGGTTGATTTTCTCTGGCTGGAGAGGCTCGATGCACAACTGATGCACTTGAGGCAAATTGCACGATTTATCCTACTAAAAATTGGGAATTTAGCTCCAGAACTGGAGGACAGCCTCCCAGGTATTTCAAATAAGTCAAAATATGAATGCAGCCTATGAGCTCAAAGGGCAAATAATAATCAGTGCTCAAAATGAAACTGGGAGCACTCACCAAGGAGATCCCTAATGCTAAAGATTCCAGCTCATGGAATTAACCATGGATTTTACAGCATTCCTGGGATCAAGCAGCTGGAAAGATATTTGGTAGACAATTAACCCAACTTGTCTAATGAAGCTTTGGAATAACCTTTTCTCATCTTTTCTATTCTTCTGGAATAACTTTTTCAAAGTCCCTTCCTCTCCCTCACTCGAGCCTCTCACACAGCACTGCCATGGGCAGAACAGAACATTCCCATTCCTGAGATTTCCAAGCAGGAAAACTGGGGATGTGATAAATAAGAAGAGACTTCTCTAATACTGGAAAAAAAAAAAATGCTGTGAGAGATCCAAGCTTTTCTGTTGTAGATTCTCCTGTATCATTATTTTTGTGCATTGCCCTGTATGTGAGAATCCTGGCTGGATCTCCAGACTCCCAGGGAGAAACACATGCCAGGAATGCATATTTATAAAACTGGGAATGTTTTCAAGGTATTTTGGCTCAGGAATAAAATGTTAAGGTACCAGAGAGCCAACAGGGAAAGCTGTCACCTTCCCAAAGGCTGAAATGCTTGTGCTTGCTGTTCCCCCAGAACACTGGGACCCTAAAAGGAAAATATTCATATGGAATGTGGGGAGGGAAATGAGTTTTCCAAGGTTTTGCTTTGCTTCTCATCTTTGAAGCAAAGAGGAATCAAATAGAGACTCTGATGAGGCCACAGGGCCTGCTCTCCTAAATTGCAGGGCCCTCACTGAATTCCCTCCCTAACACAAGGAACCTCTTCAGCCCAGCTGGGGCTCCAATCTGCTGGCATCCCAAAAAATTGCAATATAGAGATTTCTGCTCTGGGACCACTGGCAAAGCTTTTCCTGTGCAGCTGAGCCTGGATGGAGCAGAGCAAAGCCAGAGCTGCTTCCCCCACAAACACCCATGGAATGGTATTTCAGGAATCAGAATCATGAGGAACACTGGAAGTGGGAACCTACCTCACTAAAATGGGATTAAAATATTGTGTCAGCTAAATAACCATATTTATTCCTAAATAACACACTTGGTTTCTACTCTGACTACAGGGATGATTTGTGCCAAATGACATCTGGCTGCTCAGGAAGTCCTCCCATATAAGTTCAGCTAACTCAACTACTTCAGTTTATCCTGTTTCCTAAGGAAATGAAGTCTGGGGATTTATAGCAATCCTTCAAACCTATCAATAATCCAGAAAAAAAACAGAGTGGTTTCATGGAATCAAAGAGATCTTTTTATAACCAATGTATACAAGACCTGCCCATGCCATAGCCAGGATGATTCCATCTCTCAGCATTCCAGGGAATATTCACCACAGTGACAATGAGATGAGAGCAGCATTTGCCATGGCATCACATGTTAAGTACTTCAAGAGAGACAATATTACGGTCAAAACAAAATAAAAAGCAGAACCAAGACTTTAAAATTAAGAAATTCTAACAACAAAGATACTGTAAGAAGTTAATGCTGATTTCATTAAAATATTTTAAGAATCATAGGAAGGACAGAGAATGGGGACTCTCCATTCCGACCATTTTTCAAAAAACCACAAATTTTCCATAGTATCCAGGATTCCTTTTAGACAGGACAAAGTAAAATCTGCAAAGCCAAAGCTCCCACCATGCTGGAAGCTGGAATGTTGATGTTTTAGGAAATGCTTTCAGTTTTCCAGACAAATTTAGCAGGGCTTGTACTTACTTGGAGTACAAAAGATTCACCTTCAGGTCAGCTCTCAGGTCCAGCCTCAAAAGCTGCAGGTTACAAACCAACAGGTCCAGCTTGCCTCTAATCCAACATTCCATGTTCCAGCTCCAATCTGGACAAAGGACAGGGATCACACATTTCTGAACTGCATTAGAACAAAATAAAATACCTGGAAAACTCACAAAGAGAGGACAAGGAACAGATATTCCTGAAAGTGAGGCTGCACCACAAATGGCAAAATATTGATGAATAATCTGAGTTGGGCACCTTAAACACTTCCAAGGCTCATAATCCATGTGGTTCTGCACTGTCATGATTAAAGAAGGAGTATTTTTCACCTGGATTTAGGGGCAAGGCTGCAGGATGAAGAAAAATGAAGCTGATGCTGGTTGCTGTGTCCTGGGAAGTGGCACAGCCTCAGCTGGAGATTTGTGAAATTAAATTCCACCTTCCTGAGGTCAATGAGATTCCTGGCAGCAGGATGCCAGCTCTGTGTTCCCCAGAGACAGGAGGAGGAAAAAAACCTTGGGAAATAAAACCCTAATCCATGTACAGATATTTACTGCATATTTATTATTTAAAGCCTCATATTTCATGTAGAAATGATGCCATTTGCTCTGCCTGCTGATGGAGTTTAAAGCTCACATCCACCAAAAATATTTAAAATATTCCTCACAGTGTCTAAACTCCTTTGAAGATCTGGGTTTATGTCCTTTTATGCAGTGCTCCATATTTTATTCACAATTCCCCTGGAAAGACAGCCAACTTTTTTTCTGCTTTTGAAACTGGGCTGTACAATTCCTCCATCTTCCACCACACTCTGAGAAAGGATCTTACCACATTAAAAAAGGATTTTACCATCCTGAGGATTTTACCTCTCTGAGGAAGGNGAAGGATTTTACCACACTGTGCTGCCTGCCCAGAATAAAAGTGAATCCCCATTAATCCAACCCACCCCTCTCCTCCCAAACAACAAAAAAACCTAAATATTTTTGGATTAACTCCTTTTGCCCTTGAGTGCTAAACCCACCTATTTGCTGAGGAGCAGAGAGATTTATTTCTGAAGGAATAAACTTCCTTGCCTGCATGCTTGCTCTGTACAAAGAACAATCAATGCTGCTGGCACTCCAAAGGCAACACAGAAAATTTTCTTCATTCATTAAAGGCTTGATTTTGGATGCTCCAAGTTCTCTCCTCAGATCAGCTGAGAAAGGGCTCAAAAAGGTCTCATTCAGCAGCACACAGGGCAGTGTGAAATTCCTGGGAGGAACTGGATGGACCATGCAATGGGCAGCTACCAGCTGAAGGAAGTCTGCAAATATAAAGGGAAAAGTATTGGAAATGAAAGGAAAATTTTGACTTTTTAAACAATGAAAAGGGAGTGATTTATGTGATACAGAAATTAGGTAAAAATCAGGTTGTTTCCAGGGGTTGCTCCCTGAGGTAAAGACAAAATTAATAAAAAAATCCTCTCTAGGTAAAGACAAAATTACTAAACCCATCCCCTCTGAACGGTGCCACAGATTCCAGCCTTTTACCCCAACCTCACTGCATCTAAATTTTTGCTTTCTCAATCTCTTGAAAAAAAAGTCAAGGCCAAGATTGTAGGCAAAGCATCTCTTTGGGATAAACTGGCTTTTATTAACCAAAACTACAGTGAATCCTAAAGTGAAGTGAATCCTAAACTGGGTATGAGTCTCATCTTCCCACGCAGTGCTGGAACAGATCCCCTCCAGCTCTTTTAAAACAGCTCCATTTCAATAAAAATATAATCCTGTTGTAAATATAAAACATAGTCCCACTGTAACTGTTAAAGAAAAAAAGGACAATATTACTGTGGGTGCAACTGCACAACCCCAGGGCATTATCTGGGAAGTGAGAGGCAGGAAAATGATCTTTTTTTTCCATCAGACTTAAAATAAAACCACTCTGAGCACATTTGTTGATGTCATAGCTTGAATTGTGCTCACAATGGTTTAGAAAACGATGAGCAGGAAACAACTTCCTGTAAATTCCTGTAAAACTCTGTGAATTTAAGGATTAAAGCTCTACTTGCAGCAAGGCACAGGGGCATTGGTGCACTTGGCATTTTGCTCAGGAAGGGCAGAAATTTTAAGGAGTTCATGAAATAGAAATTAATTGATGCTCTATCCCTTGCAACAGGCAAAATAAGAAATATCAGAATATCTCTGGCCCTGTTTGATTAATAGAAATTCATAATTCTCCAGCACAGAATTAAATAATAACATGAGTTATTATTTAACATGAGATAAATGATATCAAAATATGAGAGCTCTAACAAAAGCTGTTAAAAACAGAAGATGCAGAGTGTTACCCTGCAGAGGGTTTTGCTTTCTCTCCACACAGATTTGGTGCTGCCAGACTCCTGCAGGGTTCTGCTCTTCCCTCCTCTCCCACTGAACAGAGTTTGTGCCTCTGTAAATCCCAGCTTCATTAGGCCTCCAGCAGGAGGAGTGGAGCAAACAAACTCCCAGGACATAATCCATGATTAAAAAAGGGACAAAGAAGTGACACAGAGCAGGACAGAGAACCAACACAGTCCCCAGCTCATCTCTTTCCCTAAGGAACTTCTGCTTGTGTATCACAGATCATCTCAAGGGATTAATTAAATCTTTTAAAGTCAAAAAAAATGCTCAGCCCCTTTCCTTAGAAATGGAAAAAATGAAATGACCCAGAGGAAGGCCTGACCTGCAGTTCTGTCCCCAGAGCTGGGGTGAGCAGGGCCATCAGATGGTGACAAACTGCTCTGACATCCCAGGAAACCTCCCTGCAGCCTCCAGGTTCTCCAACTAAAGCTACTCAATATGTTCAGATCACAGAAGGTACTTAAAAGAATTTCAACAATGCAATATTTGATACTGGGTGGATAAAATACACACAGAGCAAGATAAAAAGGTGTTTATGCATATAAAAGGTACCTAAATCTAATGATTTATTCATATTTTTGATTCGTATTTTGTAAAGATGACACAAATTTTCAAAACAACTCCACTGGATTACAGGGTTTGCTTTGTCCCTAAGCACCATCCTTGCAATTGTCCTTTTTTAATTTAAAAAATAAAATAAAAATAAAGGCAAATACCAGCTGTCCTTGCAGAGCAGATGCCAATTTTGTCAGAGGCATTTCCCAGTTAATTAATCCAGCATCTGGAGTGAGCTGAGCACCCCTTGGCAGCCCTGTGCCCACAGCAGCAGGAATGGCAGCATCCCCCAGGAGCACAGGATCTTTCCTTGCACTTTTGGGTGACAAAACCAACCCCCTTCAAATTTTTATCTCATCAAATCTGTCCAGGGCATTTATTTGGATGTGTCCTGACTCGACATATATTTTTTACTGATGTTTCCTGACCTGAAAAGTTATCCCCAACTGGTTTTTGGGAAGTTTTTTTAGTGACTTACCCATCAGCACAAACATGGTTGGGATGATTTGCCAACACATCTTGTTTTGTAGAGCTGACCTGAAAAACACATAGAAAATTAATGGAGGGCTTCTAATTATAAGTCTATTATTTAATTTTGGTTTATTTCAGTTCATTTGATGCTCACACCTTTGTAAGCAGAATCATGGAAAACCAGAAACTTAAAAATCATCTCATTCCAACACTCTGGGATGGGAAGAGACACTTCTCCCTACATCAGGAAAGGAAGAACAGGCCAGAAAGGGAGAAAAAAATCAGAATTTCCCAAGTGCAGCATTCACAGAAGTGCTCATCTATTTCAACACTGAAGACTTTACTAAACTTTACAGCAACGTTTCATTATTGCTCCTCCATTTAGATACTTTCTTCTTTTTTATTTTCATCCAACAGTTACATACATTTTGCAAAAATCTAAATATATTTTTCATACTTAAAGCTCCACAGAGGAGAGTTTGGCTGCTGTTGCAGTCAAGAACTGAGTGCTGAGTAAAATCCACAGCTCAAGTCAGACAGCAAATGCCAGGGTGAGAAATTCGAGTTCGAGAATCCCTCCAAAGGTTTCCATTCCTGAAATATTTCTGAGAACAGTTTCCTTGAGAACATCCCTGGAGCCAAAAGAGGCAGTGCCAAGGTTATGTAATGCACTGACCTTGCAGTTAGGGGCTGCATCTCCTGGAAAAGACATTTATTTCTATATTCCACATCTACCTGAAGCAGCAGGGAAGTCACAATTCCCAGATCCTTGTCTCCCTGCCTGCTCTCCCCAAAATCCAGCTGAATTTCTGCAGCTCTGTGCTCTGCAGGATCAGTCAATCCCAGCCACTTTTCTCCCCATCCTCCAGGTGCCTTTTCAGTTCCATTTTCAGCAGTTAAAGAGGGAATCTTGGATTTTTCCAGCCTCTCTTTCAGGGGATAATTTGGCTTTCAGCATAGCTGGTAGATGACCCACCTCACCTCTTCCTTTTCCATTAGTTTATTCCTATCAGAGAGCCATGAGGCCCAGAGGAATTATGGAGCTATCAGGTCATTTCACAAAGATACAGGCAGGAATTATTTCCAAATAATTGAAATTACTTAGATTTTCCCTAATTTCAGAATAAAAAATACATTTTAAGAGAGTTTATTTGACATAAATGTACATTATTCACGCTAATAAATGGTTTAATGAGAAACAGCACATATTCCTCTTTTACAGGTCCAACAAAAATTCCTTGTCCATCCTTCAGCCACTTCCCAGCAGGAAATCAGCAGAGATCACCTCCTAGAAAACTGGAAAAATTTCCAAAACTGATAAAGTTATCCATAGGCCCTGGGTGTTAGAGTTTCCCCCATGAAATACCCATTTACACTGAGAAGAAAACAACCACAGAGCCCCAGAACCCTACAGGGAAGGAAAATTATAATTTATATGTAGTTTAGTGAAGATAAAGGCTTTTTAATTTCCTGATGGAAGTGAAAAAGAAAATTAAGGGAGAGTTTTTCCCTGGAAAGGGTGGTGAGGATTGGCAGGGGCTGCCCAGGGAGGTTTGGAGGTGTCCAAGGAATTCCTGGAGGTGGCACGCAGTGCTCTGGGATGGGGACAAAGTTGGGCTTGATGGTCCTGGAGGGATTTTCCAGCCTTAATGATTTTGGGGATTCTGACATAAAAACAGAGCAGTCAGAGATTCCGATGTCAGCACTAATTTAATATTCGGAGCAGAAGGCAAAACCACTTTTGAGAACCTCCTGTCACATCCACCTAGGCTGGTTTTCCAGAGGTGTTTTTCCAATCCCAGCTCCAACAACCCTGCTGACCAAAAAGCCCTGCAAGCTGCATGGCCACAGAATCAGCCCCTTTTCTGTTCTAAGTTCAGCCTTCCTTGTATAAACTTTGCAGAACTGGGCAAAAAGAAAGAGCTACAGATAAATCCCAGGGCAGGATAAATGCACTGCTGGAGCAGAAGGGATTCCCCAAAATCTTTTCCAGTAAGAACAATGAACTTGCCAGAATTTTTTGCTCCACTCTAAGAAAGAACACAAGTTTTACAGGAACATTTACAGAGAACAGGAATTTAAATAAAGAGAATTATTAAAACTTGTAAGCTCTGTCCTGGGGAGAATAAATTGACACAGCCAGGACAAATTGGTTTATTTGTGGCTGGGGAAGTGTCCGTACAAAAGGAAGGAACTGGGGTCCTTTTGAATAAATATATCTTAAATTATTCTGGAATTGGAGTCCTTTTGAACAAATACATCTTACATTATTCTGGAACCACTAACTGCTGCTGTGTACAAGAAATTTTCTGATTTCTTATGTAAATAGCATATTCCTGTCCATATCAACCACAGAATAGCTCAACAAGAAGAGTTGGGATTAAAACCAAAACACAACAGGTATGACAGGCAAGGAGGAGAGCAATGAAATAAGATCATTTTTATTTACAGGTAAGAAAACATAAAATTCCCTGGCTTATCAGCATGGGAAACAAGTTTAGCACAACCTGAAATGAGCAAGACCCACAAACACCTGCACTGGGCATGGAAAACGATATAAACCATCCCTGAGATTTGCAAGCACTGCACCACAGCTGGTTTTAAATATTAAAAATCTCTAGAAAGCACAAGAATATTTCAGTAATAATGTATATGCACAGCATCTTCTGACCTCCTCTTTAAGGGTGCCAAGGGCTTTCCAGTCCTGTTGGTCTGAGCATGGAATTCCACTTGCCACTGAATACATTAAAAATCATTCTTGATAAACAGTTCCGAGTAAGTGGTACACACAAAACAGAAATGAGTATGACCCACACTGAATAATTTTGCTAGTATTAAAGCTTTAATAAAGGTAAGTTGGACAGAAGCACAGCTACAAATCCAACTCTAAAACCTGCTGGTGGAGCCTCTCCCCCAAGACTCGACAGCGAAACCGTCCCGAACTCTTCAGAGTTTCTGCAGATCGTGGAATTTCTCTTGTTTGCAGTGAAAACGCTCCTCATCCACGCTGTGGATCTGTCCTTCCTTACGTGCAGAGCTCCTGGGATTCCTTGGCACTTCAAGGTTCTATCCACGTTATTGACGGGCACGCTTGGAAGTTAAGGGCTCTCCTTGTGTTCATTATAAACTCCCTTTACAAACGCTGTACCACTCATTAACTTTCCCAAGTTCTCTTCTGTCACAGCTCCCGCAGCATCGGGGACTCACAGGGCACATTCACAGGGATTTATTTTTCTTTTGAATTTCAGGGAATATAAGGAGGGAAAGGGCTGAAACCGCCTGGAGCTACGCTCAGGGGGATGGCTCAGGANCCGTGCTCTCGGGGTTCCCACCGGCGGCTGAAGCGACGCTGCCACGGTGTTGTTCCGATAGCGAGCCCCGGACGGGCGCTCCCCTCAGCCCGGCTCCCCTCAGCCCTGAGCCCTCAGCCCGGCTCCCCTCAGCCCGGCTCCCCTCAGCCCTGAGCCCTCAGCCCGGCTCCCCTCAGCCCTCAGCCCGGCTCCCCTCAGC
>VWZS01000707.1:59318-104451 GCA_013397075.1 Rhabdornis inornatus
CCCTCAGCCCGGCTCCCCTCAGCCCTGAGCCATCAGCCCGGCTCCCCTCAGCCCGGCTCCCCTCAGCCCTCAGCCCGGCTCCCCTGAGCCCTCAGCCCTCAGCCCGGCTCCCCTCAGCTTCCCCTGATTCTCTTCAGCCCCGATCCCTCCGCCTCCAACCCGGTCCTCCTCAGCTTCCCCCGGTTCCCCTCAGCTCCGGCCCTTCCGCCGCCCCGCCCCGGCCCAGGGCCCCGCCCGGCCCGGCCCCTCACACGGGATAGCGGGAAAAGGGCTGGGAAGGGTCTGGAACAGCGGGACTCTTACATGGGATAGCCGGAAAGGGGCTGGGAAGGGGTTTGGAACACCAGGACCCTCACACGGGATAGCGGGAAAGAGTTTGGAGCACCAGGATCCTCACCCGGGATAGCGGGGAATGGTTTGGAAGGTTTGAAACCCCGGGACCCTCACACAGGATAGCGGGAAAGGAGCTGGAAAGGGTTTGGAGAATCCCTGAGGGAGCTGGGAAGGGGCTGGAGAATCCCTGAGGGAGCTGGGAAGGGGCTGGAGAATTCCTGAGGGAGATGGGAAAGGGGCTGGAGAATCCCTGAGGGAGCTGGGAAGGGGCTGGAGAATCCCTCAGGGAGCTGGGAAAGGGCTGGAGAATTCCTGAGGGAGATGGAAAGGGGCTGGAGAATCCCTCAGGGAGCTGGGAAAGGGGCTGGAGAATCCCTGGGGGAGATGGGAAGGGGCTGGAGAATTCCTGAGGGAGAGGGAAAGGGGCTGGAGAATCCCTGGGGGAGATGGGAAGGGGCTGGAGAATTCCTGAGGGAGAGGGAAAGGGGCTGGAGAATCCCTGGGGGAGATGGGAAGGGGCTGGAGAATTCCTGAGGGAGATGGGAAGGGGCTCAGCCTGGAGAAAAGGAGGCTCAGGGGGGCCCTTGTGGCTCTGCACAACTCCCTGACAGGAGGGGACAGCCGGGGGGATTTGGGATCTGCTCCCCACATTCCATCAGAATCTCCTCTTCGGCACAAAAACACCAAGGTTGACCAGGAGCAGGAAGGATAACAAGGGAGCAGGAAACTAAAATTCCTACAGACACAGCAGGAGGGAGAACCTTGGAAAAGTTCGAGTCCATCTCATTCCACCCTTGCCACTTTCCACTAGACCAGGTTGTTCAAGGCTCATCCAGCCTGGCCTGGCACCTCATAATGATGTTAATTAATTCAAATGTCTCAAGACCTGGTTGTGCTATAATGCACATATCCATTACCTGCTGGCTCTAATTTATTTTTGATATAAATTGCCTTTAACTCCACAAGTGATGGAATAAATCACATTTTTGACCCTTTTGCACTTCAGCATTTGAGGAGATGTAAAGCAATACCACGTATTTAACAGGAACTTGCAACTAAAAAAAACAACACCCAAAAATTATTTCAAGGAATTTCAAGCAAGAACTGAGACTTGCTAGGAAAGATGGACCATTAATTTTGCTTGTGCTCATCCTTTTGTACAAGGCAGCAAAAATTTAGAACCAGTGAACCAGAGACTGGAAAGTCCCAGCCAGGCCCAGCTGAGGGTTTTATACAATGTTTTTTCTCTTCAGCAATATTATTTTAAAAGAAATGCAAACTCACTATCTCTGCTTCATGACTATGAAGACAAATATTTTTGTTTCCCTATTGCAAGCTCTTCTCAAGTAACCAGACTGAACTATCTTTTGGGTGGTGTAAACACTTCTCTCATGAGAAAACCCACTGATTTTCTTTAATTTATTTATTGACTTTCTGTAATTCACAACCCATTTCTTCAAAGCAGCATCAGCCAATTTCACTCCTTGTTAAAATAACCCTCTCTTAATTGATAAATTCTATTTTTAAAATATTTCCTGATTCTAATATGGCAGTTCGGGAAATCTGACTAAACACAACTCATGTCTGAGGTTAGGAGGCCACTGAAGCTTTCATATCCCAGACTTTCACAGCATAAGCAAAAGCTGTCAAAAGCTGCCACTAGAAAACCCTTTTATTTAGAATATCTTGAAACAAACATTTGACAGAGTTTTCTTTCACCTCCCCATGTGCCACTGCTGTTCAGCCAACCAGGGGAAAAAAAAAACCCTACAAAGCTTCTACTAATGATATCTATTTATTTTTGAAGGGTTTTTTTTCCCCTCCCATAATAACTAAACTAAAATTTCCTTGAGCTTAGTCCTCTTGAGGAAGACACAAGACAGGTAATTCCTCCTTTCAGAGTTCTTTGACGTGTGTTCTGTTGTTTCATACTGATCATCCTTTGTGTAAACTTCAGCTCCAGTTTATTCTGTCTTTCTTTATGGATCAGCTCTCCTGGAGCCTCCTAAGGCTGATCTGGCTCTCCACAGCTCCCTGACAGGATTGGGGAACCAGGTGGGAGTCAGGGAACAGGGACAGGACAAGACAGGAGGCTCAGGTTGGATATTGGAAAGAATTTCCCCATGGAAAGGGGGGTCAGGGACTGGAACTGCCCAGGGAGGTTTGGAGTGCCCATCCCTGGAGTGTCCAAGGAACTCTTGGAGGTGGCACTCAGTGCTGGGGACACGGTGGGCATCAGGACTCACTGACCTTGGAGGGCTTTTCCAACTTAAATAATTCTAAAATTCTACTACTTTATTGACATCTTGTTGCTCAAATATTTTCATCCCTGGTCTGATGTTTCTCTTCATGTCTAAATCATCTCACCGAGTTTCTGTCTTGCCAGTGCCATTTTGGCTCCAGGATTTTCAGTTTCTCCGTGCTTTATTCACTAAGACGTGGAAATTCAGGATCCAGGATGTTCTCCAGCTCAGCACTGCATCCCCTCTGCTCAGGGCCTCCCATTTTGTGGAATTAGAACAACTTCTGGAGAGGCTTTTATTACAAATACAAACAAGGAAATGTTTTTTTATCTCTCAGCCTCTACGTTTCACCTCCGGTTTTCTCCCTCAAAGCATTACAAAAATAACAAGGAGCCAGAAGCCTTTCAATGAGTTTCATGTTGAAAAACAACAAAATACCATAAAATACCAAGCCCCAACTGGTTTTGCAAAGCACATGAGGAGATTTCAGTGACCTATGTGCGTGTTTTGAATCTAAGTGTGAGCAAGAAACGCAGAACTGTTCTCCAACAGAACAGAATTCAGCCTTGAGGGTTTATTTATTTTAAAAATGTGACATTAAAGCAATTCCTTCCACCAATTATGCTGGATACAGCCACAGATCCTCTGTGTGGCAGATAATAATTCCCTGATCTCTTAGAAATAAAAATTCCTAATCCCCTGCTCAGCTTTCCCGAGTCAATAATCTCCTGCCTGGTTTTACATGCATATAGATTATCTGAGGAGGATCAGAGCTGCCAGGCTGGGTTTGGGTTGGATCTGAAATCCCATCCAGTGCCACCCCTGCCACGGGCAGGGACACCTTCCATTGTCCCAGGGTACTCCAGCCTGGCCTTGGACACCTCCAGGGATCCAGGGGCAGCCACAGCAAATCTGGGAATTCTATTCCAGGGCCTCACCACCCTCACAGCCTGAAATTCCTTCACAATATCCAATTCAAACCAACTTTCTTTCAAGGTGAAGCCATTCCCTCTTTTCCTGTTCATCTTTTAGGCAAAGAACACCAGGAGTTCACACCACAGCAAGCACAGGGAAGTTTCCAAAATGAAAAAATAAGAGCACAAAAACCGTAAACCCCTTGATACTTACAAGATATAACTCTTCATTTACGCAAATCAATAATTATTTTATCATCAAAGCATGGTTTGAGAGGCAGAACTGACACCAGGAGGGGCAGAGCCACAGCAG
Source organism: Rhabdornis inornatus (assembly GCA_013397075.1). Lineage (NCBI taxonomy): Eukaryota > Metazoa > Chordata > Aves > Passeriformes > Rhabdornithidae > Rhabdornis > Rhabdornis inornatus. The sequence continues at coordinate 63,122 of VWZS01000707.1, forward strand.
CTGCTCATGGACAGGGAAGAAGGAAAAAAGGGAGGAAAACCAAGTGGCACCAGACACCCCTGGCTTCCCAAGGGAAGTTCAGCTGAACCAGTGCAACAGATAATATTTCATAACATACTCTTTATTTTTTTAACAGTTAAGCTCTGTTAGGAAAAAGATTTTGAGGGAGGCAGAAGGGAATGATCTACAGCAAATTGCCCAGCAGGAATTTCCATCCCTTTTTAAGCCTTCACATGGCTGCAGGAGAGGTCCCAGGTAATCAGTGCTGTCACCATTAGTGCAGCTTATTTCCCAAGTGCCACGGTGCCATTTGGCAAGAAGAGCATCCTGAGTGCATTCAAGGGGGAAATTGCAGCAAAATATACAAGTTTGTTAGAGAGAAAAAAAAAAATTAAAAAAAAAAAGTGGTCCTTGAAGCAGCAGGCTGTGGAGTATAACTTTCATTTTGACAGGCTGGATGTGTTTGATATGTCTATTTAATGGGCTTTTAAATAAAAGCACTGTTACTATAGTAACATTTACATCAGAGGTTGTGCTCATGCTGCCTCTGAGGTACAGAAAACCAATCTGCTCTGCCCACCTTTGTGCCTCACGCCAATATTTTACATGGCAGACCTGTTTTCTAATAAATAATTTCCTTTTTTCTGAGTATTTTCCCTCTCAGCTTGGAACTGAGGATATATTTGAGCTGGTTGGCTTTGCAGTGACTAAGCCCCGTGTGTGGGAACAGCACTCCTGGTGCCAGGGAGAACAAGGATTGCACAAAAAGGGAACTGCAGCGTGGGGAAATCCATGCTGGATCCTGGAATTGTCCAAGCCCAGGTTGGACTCCTGAAGCAACCTGGGATAATGTCCCTGTCATGGGAATGAGATGGGCTTTCCAAGCCAAACCATTCCAGAACTCTACAATTCCATCTAATGTGACAAATTTTGCTTTTCTACTCCTCCATGAGGTTTTCCTGGTCCAACTCTGCTTTCACTCAACAGCACCAGAATATTTATACAGCAAAATGTGTAAAGAAAGCCCTCTTTGGATGAGGAAATGAAACCACCCAGGGCTCTCAATTCCCATAAAAAGTCTTTTTAGTCATGCATGTCCTCAACAGGAATTAGCAGCTGGAAAATAAGGAGTATAATAATAATAAAGAGATAAAAGATAAAGAAAAAAATAAAGAGGATAACAGGAAGAGTGAAGGAACCTTTGAGCCATCAGCCACCTCTCCAACAGCTTGACTTAATTTTCATTCCATTTTTCTTCCTAATGTGCATCGTTTCAAATCAGATTTTAGTGAAATGGATGGGACTGGAACAACCCAAACACTGCTGGCCATGTAAAGCCAGCTTTGCTGATGTCACAACCAGGAAAAAACCAGGATTTACTTTAGATTCCAAAGCATTGTTTGGTCTGTTATCCCCACAGTCCCTGCCAGGATGACACACTCAGCTCCATCTCAGTAAACACCACGACTTTTTCCCTCAGGGGGTGGTGGTGGGAATCTATTTCCAGCAGCACTTGAGAAAAGCTGGCACCAATCTGGGTTCTCAAGTGGGATCTCACACAGAGGCCAGGAATTCACAGCAGAGAAAAATGCTGCAGAAAATCAGAAGGTATTTTGAATAAATGCTTTCATTTAAAAAAGAAAAAAAATTAAAATTCTAGGCTTTTTTATCAATTTAAGTGTTTCTAAATCTGTCCAAAATTCAGTTTGTGATAGTCACAGACTCAGAAAAAAAATATCAAATGGGTAGTGAAAAAAATATCAAATATCAAATTAATCCAAATTGAGGCCACTCTTTTGTTTTTAGTTATGGAGAAAGGGTTTTACTTAAATGTTTATATCTTAGTGATGGGTTTCATCCCACATGAAACAGAAGCCCTATCTACTCATGCTCACAGTAAATGAAAATCATGGGAGGGTTGGAAGGGGCCTTAAAGTTGTTTTATTTAAATGCCACAATTTTTCATTAGAACTGGGGAAGTTTGAAAATAGTTACAAGGATCCTCCCACACCTTGTCCCACCATCCCAAAAGAGAAAAAAACATTACTGAATAAGAGACATCACACATCTTTCATCCTAAAAAGGGAGAAAACCATTCCTAAATAAGAGACAACCTCATACATCCTTCATCCCAAAAGAGAAAAAATATTCCTAAATAAGAGACAACCTCATACATCCTTCATGGCTCTTTTCAGCTCCATTATTCTCAAAAATCAGATTATTTCACCTAAACATCAAGAGAAGTGCTGGAATAGTGTCCAGTTTTTAGCTCCTACTAAGCACAGGTTTGGGCACTATTTTTGGATAAATCCTTGGAAGATTTGGGTTTCAATGTCCAAACCCTAGCAGAATTTCATCCCTGTTTAGCTGGAGTGTGGAATGGCTGGATCCATCTGCTGAGACATTGATTTTCTGCTTCTTTTCTAGATAATAATTGGTGAGAAGGAATTGCATGAGGGGGAAAGAATATTGAGTGTGTGGTGGGAAAACAGGAAAGACTGGGCTAGGAAGGGAAGATATGGGAAGAGACAAGAACAAGAAGCAGATGGATCCTTCTGGGGTGGCAATGAGGTGTCCAGACAGTGCTGGCACAGAGGAGCTGGGAGTGAAGGGATGATCCTGGAATTCTGACAGCAGGAAAAGGGTCAAGGACACAGAGTCCCACCAAAAAGGGGTCAAATCTGAGAGGGACTGCCAGGGATGCTGTGCCCTCAGATTTATGGGATGGTGGGAACACTTGGATGCTGGGTTCTGAAGTTGTTCCCGTTTTATTTAGCAAAAAAAAAAAAAAAAGGGAGAGCCAGGGGCGGGGACAGCCATTCCCAGTTTTTGGCCAAAAAAAAAAAAAATGGGAGCAGCAGTGCCTGGGACAGCCATTCCCAGTTTTTTTGGAAGAAAAATGGGAGCAGCAGTGCCTGGGACAGCCATTCCCAGATTTTTTGACAGAAAAATGAGAGCAGCAGTACCTGGGACAGCCATTCCCAGATTTTTTGGAAGAAAAATGGGAGCAGCAGTGCCTGGGACAGCCATTCCCAGATTTTTTGGTAGAAAAATGGGAGCAGCAGTGCCTGGGACAGCCATTCCCAGATTTTTTGGTAGAAAAATGGGAGCAGCAGTGTCTGGGACAGCCATTCCCAGATTTTTTGACAGAAAAATGGGAGCAGCAGTGTCTGGGACAGCCATTCCCAGATTTTGGCAAAAAAAAAATGGGAGCAGCAGCACCTGAGAGAGCCATTCCCAAATCTGATTTGATTATTCAGTGCAGACAGGTTTTCCCTTCAGAAAGGTCACATTTATTTAATTTCTTTCTTTAATTCCATCCTGGAGCTGGCTGCAGGATATCTGAGCACCTCTGAATCATCCCAGTTCAACTCTTTCCCAGCTCTTTCCCTCCACATCACCACTCCAATTTCTTTGTACATGAGTTAATCAAAGAGTAAATTGACTATTACACTTGATTAATAATGCTAATTTCAAAAGGATTAATAATGCTAATTTTGGGGCAGGAGTTCTGAGGTTTAAATGGGACCAAAGCAGCCTAAATCCTGCTGCCACACTCAGTCTCCAAATAAAAATACAGCCCTAAGGAATGACCTATTGCTGCCATTTAAAAGTTACCTACTATTCATTTAATGAGATTACTAAAAGTGCTACAGGAAATCAGCTGTTGACTGACCCTCAAAATGAGTTTACCTCATTACCTGCCCATTACAGAGCAGAAAATACAATTATTGAAGGAACTTGGAGCACTTCACACAAAACTGAAGAGTTGTGGGCAATAAAAACACTTCAGTGTCAGACAAACAGGTGGCAGAAAATTGGTTTTGCCCTTTGATTTACTTAAAATTCTGCAAAGAATTCAAAAGTTTGGGATTTTGTGAAATGATCCCCCCAAATTTACTTTATTTGTTTTAATTTCTTCCCAGTAATAAAGGAGAAGGGAGCAGTGCTGTCATTCACTGACTTCCATCACTTGTCACAAGCATCATTGCATCAACAAGAAGATGAGACTAAAATTAACTTAATTGGGCCATTTTTCACACCAAATCAAAGGCCACACTTTAAAAATCCCTCACCTCGAGCCCACAAAGCTTGAGAAATCATTTCAAAACATCACACAAACAATTCTTTTTAAAAATTAGTAACACTGATGAGGGCTTTGTATTACATAAAAATGGTTCTGACATTAAAACCCTTCCAAATATGACAAATCAACCCCTGTAAAAGAGCAGAGAAACAGAGAAACCTGTGATGATCTTCAGGTGCCCAAAGGGAGGCAAATAATCCCAATCCTAATTGAGGATATTGGCTGAATCCTAATTAACTTTCCACATTCCTCACTTCTGAGACTCCCAGACAAAGGCTGGGCATTTGGAAATTTTTTCTAATGACTGGCTGGCTATTAAGAAAACCATGAAAACTGATTTATTTTCTGCTGTAGATTTTACTTAAGCAGCAAAATATTTGTTAGGAATGCAATCTTTAAAGGAATGGGAAGAAAACCCAGCATCCTCAGGATTGGCTAAATTATATTAGTTTGTATAATCTGATTTAAAAGATAAAATTTATTCCTGCATGCAGGAGAAATATTCTGCATTTCTTAACCTATTAAAATTAAACAGAGCAGAGTTTTCTTTGGGGATTTTTTTTTTACATGGGAAATGGTTTTATCATCCTGGAGCTGTTTAAAATATCTGAATGTCTCCCTGCAATCATTAATTCGGTGATAAAAACCCAGCCACACAGGGTGACACTAAAGTTGTGTTGCCAGGATCAAGGGCAAGCTGGTAAATCCTCTCCCTGTGTTTAAAGCAGGGATTTGTGGATCCAACACCCCATTCCTGGGAGGCACAGCCAGAAATCCCAGCCAAGGGACAGGGACTCCCACTCCCATTAAAGGGTCACCACCCCAGCTGGATCAGGATTTCATCCCTCCTTGATCCAAAATTCAGCTTCCTGAGGGAGAACTGGATCAGCAGCCAGGAAGTGACAACTACTGCAGCTTTTGTTTCTGGGGGGTGGAAAGGACTGGGGGTTTTTTTTCCCTTTAAAGGTGGAAAATTGGGAACAAAGACTCCTGTTATACTGGGAAATACCAGAGCAGCAAAATCACAACCCCAGATCAAATTATACAAGTGTCATCCTCAATCCTCTTATTCCAAGTATTGCTTTCAAAGGCACTTTAAACACCCTTTAACTTGTCCCCAAATCCTCAAAGAACCAAAAACACCCAAGCAGCATCTGCCATTTATTCACATGGACCAAGAAAAGGGAAGCAGCACAGTCAGGGCATTGGAAAATGAAGCTCCAAGCAGTGATAAATCAAAATTCAAAGGTCTTGATAACCTGAAATAATCCCTTGGACCTACCAGAGACACCAGCATTGCTGTTTGTACCTCAGAATTATTCTTATTTTAAGGGTTTCAAATAATATAAAACTCCAGCCTGAGTATGATTTCTGCTTTGGTTTTTTTAACTCAGTGAGCAATTCCTTTTCTCAGCATTCCCCAAGAAAACATGCAATTAAAAACATGTAACAACATAACACAGGCAGTTCCCACCAGGGAATTTCCACCAGTTTGGGTGTGGGCAGGCAAAGAGCTGAAAAAAAAAATAAAAATTAGGGGTTCACATCCCAGCACCTCAGCTGATTTAAATTCCTCCTATAATCATTTCAAAGAAGTCTTCCCTAAATGCAAAACTGCAAAAACAAGGCTTATTATAATGTATAATGTGTATTTATTATTAACATTATGTGTCTTTATTACTAATATTATGTGTCATTTTGCACAGTTATGTTCACTACATCTAAATGACTGCATTAAAGAAAGCCATGGGCTGAGTCTCACTTTGAAAACAACCTTCTACCTGTTCCCTAAGAATTTTCTGAGGGAAAAGAGGGATGTTTTTATAATCCCTGTTGTCTCCCCAGCAGCATCTCCCTCTGAGGTGGCCACAGGAAACTCCAGATATGGAATTCACAGGCAGACAAGGGGTGGGAGAGGAAGCAGGGACCAACCAGTCCAGCAGAAAGATGAATATCCAGAATATTTGTTACAACCTAGAACTGTTCTATAGGAAGTAATAATTCCATTCACAAAAAATAAGCACAGGGAATAAACACCTGTAAACCATTTTTAATATAACCCAGAAACAGCTGAACCAAATCTCAAAAAAAAAGGGCAAAAGCAAACCAATAAAACAAGATAAATACAGAACAGGCCTTTGGAGAAAATATCTCCAGCTGATCTTTAAAATTTGATCCCAATCCAGCAGCCAATGCTTCCTTATCCATTTTATCAGATTTTCCCTGGAAAGCCCTGCAGTAGGAAGTGGTCACGTGTTTGCAGGGGCCACTTAAATCAATGGCTCATTAGTACCTGGTGAACATCCAGATTAATGAGAGTCTGTCCATCCTTTATCAGAGCCCAGAAACAATCCCTGCAGAGAAACATGGAGGATCTGAAAAGTCCTGCTGGCTTAGCAATGGAGAGCAGGGTTAGAAAGCTCATTTTAGAGCTTTCCATCATTTGCTGTTTAACACCACAATTTGAAATGTGTCTTACCAGGACACTTGGTTTGATATCACCCTGGTGTTAACGAGTTCATGCTCATTTTATGGCATTAAAGGTTCTAGGAAGTTACCCAAGGCCACAACAACTGCTCAGGAAGGTTATCAGCTTCTGGGAGGATTGAAGAACCCACAAAAGCAGTGCCAGACTGTGACCAGCACCTCCTGTGCTGGTTTCCTTAATCCAACTCAGGGAATAACCAAAGAAAATAATCTGAAATAAGGGTGGGAGGGGTAGGAAATCAAAGTTACCCCACACAAACAACACCCCCAAATCCAGCAGCAGGTTAAAACAGGGATCTCAGGATCAAACCTAGAGCTGAAGTGACTCTGCCAAAGGTGAGCAGCATTCCCAAAATTCCCTGTGCTCAGGCAGCAGCTCTCTGATCCACACTCACCTTCTCCAAAGCCTTGTACTCAAAGCTCTGCTGTGAAAATGAAGCTCCAGCTTTTCCCAACACACCACAAACTCCTCCTCACAGTGGGGGCTTTCAGAAATGGATTCAGTAACTCCATTTTCCCAAGTTCTGGGGATCTCAGGATCAAACCTAGAGCTGAAGTGACTCTGCCAAAGGTGAGCAGCATTCCCAAAATTCCCTGTGCTCAGCCATTGCTCACCTTCTCCAAAGCCTTGTACTCAAAGCTCTGCTGTGAAAATGAAGCTCCAGCTTTTCCCAACACACCACAAACTCCTCCTCACAGTGGGGGATTCAATAACTCCATTTTCCCAAGCTGTGGGGGGATCAGAACTCCCCACTTTAATATTTTCATCCCCTTAATACCTGGAAGAGAAGGAGAGCTCTGGTGCCCTCTGCATCCCTGCCCTGCTGAGAGATTTTACTCCAGACTCCTTGGAAGAAAGGCATGTGGGAAAAGCTCAAGCACTGCCTCACATCCCATCTTTTTTATGGAATGCTGTTAAAAACCTCCCAGATTCACCACATACACAGGAGAGAATTGATGATCCTTTACCTTTCCAACACATTCTACATGAATTCCATTTCCATGGCTCCTGGAATTTTCCATTCCACCATCAGGAAAGCAGCACTGGACATGTTTTACCTTCCCTCTCACACCTGTCTGTTGTCACCACTTGAAATTTAAGACAGACAAATCTTTAAGCATCCAGATATGTTTATTAGACAATTCCAAAAGTCAGTTTTAATAGGCAACTTGGAAAGAAAAGTAGGATATATTTGAATGTCCATGGTTTAACACTTCATGATCCCAAGGATATGGCAATCACAGGAGATAAAAACTGTTTTTACAAAAGGTACAAAAGCTGCACTGCATCCCCAGTGGCAGGACACAGCATTAGTTGACAAGGAAGCTTTGGAAAATGCAGATTTCCAGCTGATTCTGGAACACTGATGTTGCCATGGAGGTGCATTCCCAAAAATCAGAGTTCTGTGGAACTTAAGGCACTTTGGATACACAGTATTCACTTCCACATGGGAAAACCATTCCAGAGAAAGCACAGGAAATTCCCACTGGAGGGATGGGACAGAATTCCCAGCACAGACCAGCAGAGCTTAGTGGGAGTGAAGCTCTGGAGAAAAAACCTCACTGAAATATTATTTTTTACCATATTTGATAACAAAGTAAATTTGCTTTAGAGAGGTTAAGGGAGATCTCCATGATTTCAACACAATTTTAAACATTACATGTAAAATCCATGGGAAAACTGCAGGAAATTCACATTAGGGATTAGTGCACATAGCTACTTCCAAATAATAATAATAATAATAAAAATAATAATAAAAAAAAGCATTGACCTTCTCCACTCAACATCCATGAGGCACCCACCAACCACAGCCCAAAGGGAATACAGTACAAGGGAAAAATTTGGCAAAAAGCAATTTAAAACAGCATTTTCTGGTCCCCCTGGTCACTTCAGATTGTCCTTGTTCACTGTTCCTGTCACATTCCACAGCAGAGCCCACAGAGAATGATTATTTTAAGGAAAAATTCAATCTCAGCTGCTTTTCCTCCCCAAAACTCCATCAGAAATTGAGTAGTTTTGCAGATTTCTACTGCAGCCTTTGGTACATAAATGGAGCAAAATGTTTCCAGAATCCAACCCCAATCCAAGAGGAGTTAAATGGAATTGTTAAAAATAGCATTAAGGATTTATCATCAGGCACTGGCTGGGTTTTATTTCACTGTTTTATTTCATTACTGAGTGAAGAAATATCACTGCACAGAGCAAAAAAAAGCATCTTCTTTAAAATCAAAGCAGGATTTAAACATGGAAATGATGTTTCATCAGAAAAATTTGGTTTGTCATTAAAACAAGTCATCTCCCCAGTTCCAACAGATCTCATCAAAAGCAGGAAGACACTCAGATGATTTGTTATGCCCAAGATTTTTTAAAGTTTATCCTGCTATGTCTTGGATGGAGCATTAACATCCAGAAAAAAAATCTGTCAATAAAATTAATGTTAATTTCTCTTTTAGCAGGAGACAACCTGGAACCCCTCAAATATAAAATACAGCTACTCAAGTGTAATTTCCACAGCTGAAATTTCCATTGAAAACATGGAATTAACCTTCCTGAAACTCCATTTTCCATTCCATATCCCACGCCTGGGGACCACAAAATTATTTCTGTCCCCATTTCAGAGTGTTCAGTGAATTAATTACTGACCATTCCCATTATTAAAGTAATAAAATTCTATTTTCTTAAGTGTGATTATGTAAATGTTTAGTAAGATAATGCTATTTTAAAAAATAGTGTTTAAATGTAATAATGACATCCCTCCAGACAAAAAAAATAGGAGTTGAAGTTAGTTTTAAAAGCAAGGAGGAAATAAGAACACTCAATTTCTTGCAATTCACACCCATAAAAATACAGAGTTGAACACTAAATTGTCATTTTATCTGTCCTGAGGGTAGTTTCTCCTTTTGTGAACCTTCACAGAAGTCATGTCAGCTTTAAGATGCATTAAATTATGTTATTCCCCAAATACAGCCACAATTTTTAAACTGAATAGGGACAGAAAATATCTTTGTGGGGAGAAAATGATCTTAAATAAACATAAGTGAAAAGGTTTTTAACCAGGGTTATTTTCTTTTGCTTTCATTAGGCAGTAAGAGTTGACATAATTTATGTTTGGTTTTGTATCATTAAGAAAAAAATCACAATTTTTCTCAAATTACAATTAATGAGATGTAAACAAAACACTAACTCATCCTAATTAAAGCACAAAGACTGATCAAGTTGAACAATCCCAATTAGGATAATCTTTCTATTATTCTTTGATTATATGGTTAAAAACCCAACAGGAATAGTGACCAATGGCTCAATGCAATTAAACCAAAAATTAATGCAAATATAGTGAAAAATGGGTAAAACTGCTTATGTTTTGTAAACTTCTTCAAGGATAAATTCACAATAATTCCAGATTTTAGTGACTACTTCAAGCCAACTGTCAGCACTGTCCCTTTGGCTGAAGTGCATTTTAAAAAAGCAAATTATTCAGTGATAATGTAAAGCCACGTGGATAACAGACCACACATATAATATCTATACATACACACAGAACAGGGGAGGAAAAGCTGTAAAATATTCAGAATTACCAGCACCACAGTGAGCTCCTACCACTGCTCCCAGCTAAAGTCATCTCCTCTGCCAAACACAAGGAAAAAGCCTAAAATAGTAAGGAAAATGACTGCATTGCCAGCCAGCACCAGGCCACAGGCTCCCCATTTGATCTGAAATGCAAGAAATGCAACAATCAAAGCAGTTCTTGGAAAAGATGCTCAGGGCAGTTATTTCTAGGCATTAGAACAGCTAAAATACTAAAAAAATATCAAAATACTACAGGAAAATGCTAAAAGCAGAACAGGCAAACAATAAATAATTCAATTTTTGTGACTAATTATTCAATTAGAAGCCATTTATTATCACTAATAAACACTTCAGCTAAGCTACTGCCAGGATTTAGAAGAAAATGATGACTTGCCTTACAAATCATTAAAACACACCTAAATCAGAGAGAAATCTGGTGAAATTAGTGCTCTCCTTTCATTGCCATGCAACAAAATCAAAAGATCTGCTTTTAAATAAGTAATAGCCATGGAAAATGTGGATTTAAAAGTAAACAGGTTGGTTTTTTTTTCCATGAGCTGCACAAGTAATTCACTTAAATAAGCAACATTTACTCATAAAATACACGACTGAGAGTTCCCTCTCGTGGTTGTTTCGCTGCTGCCAGGCCACAACTCCAAAATAAAAATATCAGGAGAATTTATTACAAATAAATTCTGAGCAAGTACACCAAATTTAAAGGACTGGAAGTGAAGGGGAAAACCAACAGGACTCAGTAAAATATCACTGGGTGGTTGAGACAGAGGGGAATTTTTTGCCTTTGACACAAATGTGACCAAAATCTCACCACTGGAGAGCAGAAAGCAAAGAGGAAAGAACTCAGGAAGAGCTTCCTTAGGGTTTGAGGGAACAAAGCTTGGGAAATGATTTGAGAGCCACGAGAGCAGCTCTGGAAGCGTGGCTTTTTATCTTTTAACTCCTACCACTCCCCAGTCCCCAGGTTTGCAGCATCCTAAGGGGAGAATTCACACATTCCAAGAGAAAAATAAGGAAGCTGGAGCAAGAAATGATGCAAAGAGTCATGAGACAGAGAGGCATGAGGTGGAGGAGGAGATATTATCTTGTGTTGGACCAAAACAAGGCTGGAGGGGGAAAAAAACCAGCTAAAAACTTTTCAGTCATGTGAGCTCTTGTTTTTTTTTTTTTCAGATCAAAAAGGCAAATTTCAGTGGATTATTTTCACCTGCAGACAGCACAATACTGAAATGAAAGCAGGATTGAAGATGACATCCAGCAAGTGGTGCCTGAGAATAAAAATTAGCAAGGACTTACTGCTTCCACCCGTGCAAGGATGATAGGAAATCCAAAGGCAGAGACAACAATTCCTGTGGTGAAGAAATAGGCCAGCTCCCTGCAGGCACTGCTGGCTGCATCACTGTCATCACCCACTCTCTTGGCAATAAAGTGGGGAATGGGGCAGATGAAGTAAAATATCAACACAAACAGGGGCCAGTACACACTGGGGAGGGGAAAAAAGAAATGCATCATCAGTTAAAAATAAATATTTCAATCGGGAAGTTGGTGCAATACCCCTAATCCTACTTTTTGGTTTGAAAAGTGGATGGATCAGAAGATTGCACCCAAAATGGGGCAATTCCACCTCGTTTTCCCTGCACTGAGAGAGCAGCATTAATTTATTTTACTTTGGCATTCAGCTTTGACTCATTTTGCTGAATCAACTCCGGCCACGGAGGGAGCAGGGAATGCAGGAATGCACTGGAGCAGGTCGGGAGCAGCTTTTCCCAAATGGATAAAGCAGGCACACCCTTGCATCTCATCTCTGTGTCAGAGCTCTCATGAGCCTCCCCGGAGTTTTTAAAGTGTTACAGACACGGAATCACAAAATTCCAGAACAGTTTGGGCTGGAAGAGAACCCAAAGCTCATCCCTGGCCACGGGTGGGGACATCCCACATGGAAACTTGTAGGAGGATTGTGCAAAAAACCAGGAAATTAAGGAAAATGTTTGTGTGACATGAAAAACGCCACTTTAGCAAGGTGGCACCACTTCTCCTGAGGCAGCACAGAGCTGTTTGCACTCTTTTTATTTAATGGAAATGCAAATACCGCCTAAGGAAGTGATGTTTAATCACAACAAACTGCCACGTGCCAAGCGCCTGGAAGCGGAGGGGGCTGCAGGAGGAGCCGAACAGCTCCGTCAAACGAGAGAAACGCCTTCATTAATGGATTTTAAACAGGACAAGCTTTGCAAAGGGCGCCGGCCCGCTCACCCGTAGTACTCCAGGGCGCAGCCCAGCATGAGGAACGTCAGCCCGATGGCTCCGCTGAACGACAGGGCCACGAGAGCTGCAACGGCACAGGGCGGCCGGTGAGGCGGGGCCGCCGCACCGGGCACCGGGCATCCCTCAGCGAGGTCCGGCTAGCACCTCCCCCGGTGCCGGGCACCCCTCCCCGCCATTCCCCTCAGCGAGGTCCGGCTAGCACCTCCCCCGGTGCCGGGCACCCCTCCCCGCCATTCCCCTCAGCGAGGTCCGGCTAGCACCTCCCCCGGTGCCGGGCACCCCTCCCCGCCATTCCCGACCGCCCTCCACCCGCGCTGAGGCGCTGCCCGGGGCGCGCTCCCTCACAGGGAGCCCCCGCTACCTTTCACGCCCGCCATGTCCGGGCTCCGTTGGCACCGCGCGACTTCCGCCTTCTGGCCCCGCCCCTTTTTCGCCGCGTCACGTGACCGAGCCTTTAAAAGGAAAGGGCGGTGCGCGGGAGGGGCTTTTCCCGCCACGCCCGCGCTCGCGGCAGGGGGCGGGGCCTCCTGAGGGGACCGCCCTGGGGTGGGGTTTAACACACGTAACCCTCACAAATGAACGGGTTTGTTTTCGTACAAAACCCGTGTATGAGTGTACCGAATGTATATGTGTGTGCATTAAATTCGTATCTGGGCGTAAGAAATGTATATTTGGGCGCAGCCGCGATTTGGTTCCATAAACACGGCTTTAAAGAGCCCCCGCCCCTCAGGCGCTGCCGTTTTGTGGGGACTCCTGAAAAATCTCTCTTTTCGCCCCAAAAAATGGAGCCGGCCGCCCCTTTGCCTCGAGCAGGGCCACCTCAGGACCTACGTGATCCACCCTTCTGCTAATTCACACTAAAAAAGGTACAGTGGTTTTTTTTAAAGCCGTGTTTTTCAAACCTTGGATTTTTGAGGTGACACTTTGGAGCTCCCCCAACAATGGCCTTTTAACCCAAGAACAGCCGTATTAATTCAGCGATGGCCTTTTTGCCCCAAGAACGGTCTTTCTGTCCCAAAAACAACCGTTTTGCCCCAAGAACAGCATTTTTGCCCCAAAAACCAACCTTTTTGACCCAATACCAGCATTTTTATCCCAAGAAAAGCCTTTCAGAGGGAGATTTTGCACAACTTTTTCAATAATTCTCCCCGGGGAGCTTTTCTTCAGATACCTCCCCCCTCAGCTCTTTATACATTCCTTGATCCATATTTTTTCCCATTTTTCATTATCTAAAATTATTTTGAGCCACAAGGCTTATTAAAACAGGCTCAATGCACTAAATGCTTTAAAAAAAAATTGAAAAATTTGGGTTTGCTGGCTGTGGGTCTATGAGGGCAGTAGCCTAAGAACAGCAATGCTAAGTTTTAATAATTTCCAAATAATTCCCAAATAATTTGGGAAAAGCACCTGGAATGCCAACCTGTGGATAATGACAGTGACATTATCCGCAAAACTGACCCAGCCAGGGCTCACCACCCCTCACACAGGACGTAGGACTTGAACCTCATGGTCACGAGCACAAAAGATACCTGAATATGTTAATTTGAGCTTTTTTTAATGTATATACAAATTTAGACCAGTCACAATTTCATCGAGTATATACCGTATTTACAAAAATTACAATAATTTAGTCAAACAGTAAACCTGAACATTGATAACCTCTGTCACTACCAGATATGACAAGAATGGTTTTTTTTTTTTAGTTAACTATTTGGATATACATACGTCCTAATACTTTCATGCATTCATAAAAACATTAGGGATGGAAGTAATCAAAGCTTAAGTGGGGTAGAGGGGTTTGGTGGTTTTTTTTTTTGGTAAAGTTTAATGATGGATTTGTATTTTGTGAATGGATGTGTATCCAGAGTTATGTGTCGTGACAAACTCAATACAAAGCTAATGAGGTTTTCATCATTAAAAAAAGTACATTTATAGTAATGAGATCCTTTTTATTATATAGGCATAGGTCACAATATCTACAAATGTGAATGAGAAACAATAAACCAACAAATCACAGGAACATGATTCACATTCCAGTTATCTCTTTAAATAAGACAAGCACATACTGGATCAAAACATTAATAAATAACATCCAGTTTGTTACTATTATCTTAAGGTCTTTTATATAAAAGGAGACCTATGTGTTGGTTTCACATTTTCAGTTAATGGCAGTAAATAATGGACCAGTACAACAAAAGGATGTTTTATACAGAAAGCCATGTACTTTGACACACTGTCTTTGCAGTAATAGCTTTGCCACTTGAAAATGTAAGTGCAACAAGTAGTGGATTGTCTTGAAAAACCACCAGCCTTAAAGACTCACATCCGATGGCAACCTGTTCCTGAGGCAGTAAAAACACATTATTTCCTGCCCATCTTCTGAGTATCCCTCAAATACAGATAGGTGTTGGTAAATAAACTGCTAGCTTTAGTTACTCTACAAAAGAACGCCAGAATTTGGGGTGAAGTTTGAATTTCAACTCGCTTTTGGACTAGGAAAGCTGCTTTCAGCTTCAGCAGCAGAGAGATTTCCTTGGGATGTTATTGCTTTGGTCCAATATAAACTCTGAAGATAATCAATTTGCACTGGAGTGACCTCAGAAATCAGACCTGGTCTGTGGATGCCTGTGTGACAGCTCGTGCACCATGATCTGAAAAATGAAGTTGCAACAGGTTTCAGCCTGCCAAGAGCCTTGGCCAAGTGCTCTGGAGCTGATAAAGGCATAAAGGTGATATAAGTGGGCTGGGAAAAGTTCTGAATCCTCAGGAGGGGAAGTGTTACCTAGAAACTGAGAAGTTTCTAAACCTTTCCAGCAGGATTTTAACTTGTTGGTATTTTTTTGATGGTTTCAGGCTGCTGATGAGAACCACGGGAAACGCAGCACGTGCTCATTCCTCACTTGGACAAGGTGAATTCACCCTTCCCCCCAGAAACTGCTGCTTAACAAACCAGCAGGGGGCTGTTGGATCAAGGACTCGTTGCTTGCTTTCCCAAGCACGTGCTGAGGAATTCTGCCGGCACATTTCACTGCGGGACTGGGAGGTGAAGCACAGCAGTAATGCAAAAGCAGCGGGCAGCTGCCACACCCACTCAACCCAGGATTCAGCTTTGGCTCTGTTCAGCCAGACTACACTAGATGAGCAATTAAGCAGCAAATGGTGACTGTTAGGAGTGTGCCTAAACCACAGCCGAGCACTTCAGCTGGATAATTCCATCCAAACCCCGAGGAAAAAAATGTACATCAAAGTTTGGGCCTCACCAGCAGCTGTTGAGCTCAACTGAAGCATTGCCATATCACACCTCACAAAAAAAAAGGTAGGAAATTCACCAGCTACACTTTGTTGGAGACACACCAATTCCACCTTTTCCCAGTATGTGTTCTCTCTTGTCCCACTGGAATCCAAAATAAAATAGAAAAGTTACCAGAAGCTGTAACCCTGTGGCTCTGGTAAGGTGAGCCAGGTGGCCAGAGTTCCTCTGAGCTCAGAATTCTTGGAGACAAGTGTTAGGAAACCTTTCTCATGCTCTTCATGATAAGTATTAGGCTCTTAGTTTTCTGAAACTTCTGAATTTCCAGCCAGAGTTTGGTTGATCTGTGACATTTGTGACAAGAAACTATATAAGCACTAGCACGGGTCTGGAGTGGAGGCTGAGAAAGTACCTAATACAAGGGTTTTTGTCCTTGGTTTTCAAATTCTGACCAGGCATCGTTTAGCTCCATAAATATCATCTTTGCATATTGTTCATATGGCTGCCCAGTAGCCTGGAATAAAAACAGAGAGAAAAGAGGGAAATCAGAGCTCCCAAACCCAACCCCAGCAGCTGGCACATGAGCAGATTGCCAAGCAGTTCCATGAATTTTCACTTTTTCCTTGACAAAAATAAGCTACTCTGGAGGGCTGCTTTCCTTAAGAATTTCTTGGCTTTTGCTGCTCCTCAGAGCTGACAACCCCCAAAGAGGGATAAAGCACTGTCCCATGGGCAAAATAAATGTAACCTTATAAATAAAAAATATAACCTTGGCATTGAGAGAGGAATTTCACCTGCATGGAAGGGGAAGAGCTGCCACCTGACACAGTTCCTGGATGAAATCAGAATCCCTGCAGACCTCGGGCAGCCCACATCCTCCCAAGCCTTGAGACTCTCAGGGCCTCCATTCCCTGCCAAGTGGAAGCTTCCTCCTCCCCATGGGATGTCCCAGATGGAGTCCTTGCTCCCTGGGCAGCGAGTGGCAGCAGCCAGAGCATGAGCCACGAGCTGGGCAATCAAACATTTCCTGATGATTCCATTCTAGGAGCTTGATTTGGATCTCCTTTAGCAGGAACTGTTGTCCAGCAGCAGAATGGCTGAGAGTCAAAGTGAGGGTGACAAAAGCTCTGAATTTCTGGTGCTTGAAGCAGCAGGTTCCAGGCACAGTCTTGGGGCTGGGAGTGGTTTCACAAAACCCCTGACTGGTTTGGGTTGGGAGGGACCTTAAAGACTAAAATGATCCCATGGGCAGGGACACCTTCCACTATCCCAGGTTGCTCCAACCTGGCCTTGAACACTTCCAGGGATGAGTTTAGAGTTCTCAACTTTGAGAAACCAGGACAAATCTCGAGCTCCCACTTTCCACAGAGCTGTTTGCAGCAGTAAATCCCATCCAACACTTTCTAATCCCCCCTGGTGGAGGTGGAGGCAGCCCAGCCTTACCTTGTCGGGATGCACGACGAGCACAGCCCTCCTGTACACCTTCTTCACCTGCTCTGGAGTCACCAGGTCTGCCATGCTCACAGGCTTCCACTTGGTCTCCCCTGCCCACAGCACCGTGTGCATGGTGGACAGCAGTGCCCTGATGTTCCTCTCCTTCCCTTCAATCCACTCCAGGACCTGCAGAAAGGAGGGTAAGTCTCTATGCCTCACATTAAATAGCCCACCAGGACAAAGTTTCTTCATTTGAATAGCTGTGACCCCAAGGAGCATCTTAAATTTCTTTCCATTTCTTTAGAAATGGAAATCTCTAAAGATTCCATTTCTTTAGAAAACTTTCAGAAAACCCTTGTCTAATTGTCATTAATTTTTATATCACTGCTTGAAAGTTAAGACAGACTTTGAGCAATATCCCTGCTAAAAACACTAACTTAGTAATGCTTGATGGAATAGTCAAAAGACAAATTAAGTGTTTAACTGTCTGGTTCTTTAGCAAGGTTAATTGCATACCTAAACTAAGCTAAGCTAGGCTAAAATGTAAATGTGAAAACCAAAGCATAAATAGATTTTATTTATTTTACTAAGAGTTCCAGGCTGAGCTGTCCCAATGAAATAAAAATGCATCAGAGCAAAGAGAATTATACTGGGAAGGCCAAATCATCTGGGAGCTTCAGTGACTCGACAGCTTTTGTGGGGATAAAAATGGGAGCTGGGAAAACTCCTTTCCACTCCATG
Source organism: Rhabdornis inornatus (assembly GCA_013397075.1). Taxonomy (NCBI): domain Eukaryota; kingdom Metazoa; phylum Chordata; class Aves; order Passeriformes; family Rhabdornithidae; genus Rhabdornis; species Rhabdornis inornatus. Next base: position 80,969 of record VWZS01000707.1, read on the forward strand.
GCCTGACCTCTGTCCAGCTGTGGTGGCTGATGGTGATGTTCAGTGTGGTTGCTGTCACTTCCCAAAAGTTAAAACCTTTCCACGAGGGTAAAAGCAGGAAATTTTGAGAGGATCATTCTGTTTTTTAGAACTTGGCTTTTGCTGCAGCTTTTCCTCTGAGTTCTCTCTCCTTCTGTAATTCCAATTTGTGGTCTTTTATTTCATATACAGAGCAGGACAGGCTGAATTCCCTTCCCTTTCATAAGAGATCTGCAGTTTGGCAGTTTATTGAGGAGAGATGAGAGAATTCCAAAGCAGGCAGGATTAATGAGACAGAGGATTAGTTCAATTATCTGTGCCTGCTAATCAGGGCTGGAGTGCTGGGGAAGAGCAGCAGCCCAGACAGTGACACTGAGCAAGCCATTGTTGATGTGGCCTGGTTGAGGACAGAAATGTAACCTTGGAGTTAAATTTTAAATCTGTTGAGGACACTCAATGACTGGGAGAACATCACCAAGAATTTTGCTTACTTTTAGCTTTTCAGGGTCCATCTCCTTTGCCATTTCTTCTTTTCTCATCTCAGCTATTGTTTTGGGGCCCTTCTTGTCCTTGTGAGCATTAAACCCTTGACCAGATAATAAATCTTCAAAATCTGCAGACACTTTTGGCTTGGAATCTTGAAAACCGAGAAGATTTGAAATTATTATCATAGCAGGGGTGCATTCAACACTGGGTTTCTACATAAGGTACATCCTTTGGTTAATCACATTAACAATCTCCCAGTGCTAATGAACATGCAGGTTCTCATGAAAGATGTTATTTAATGTTACTTTTAAGTTATTATTATTATAGAATGCCAGAATGGTTTGTGTTGGAAGGTTTATCCAGTTCCAACCCCCAAAGTTCCAACATCTTCCACTATCCCAGGATGCTCCAAGCCCCATCCAACCTGCCCTCGGACACTTCCAGGATTATTTTGGAAGCTCGTTTGGAGTACAGAGCTTCCTGAACAGCACAGTTTAGCATCTAGGACAGGATAAAGCCTCAATCAATCAACGTGACTGACTCGCTTAGCCCTACCCTGCAAACCCAAGTGACATCCCAAGTGACCCCACCCTTTGGACACTGAATCCCAAAGCTCTTACCAACATTAGCGGGTCCTTTCCCCCGCTCTGCCTGCGCCCCCTGCGAGAAGCTCACGTTGTAGTTGGGCTTGTTCTGGGGGGAGGCGTGGGGCACGCTGGGCTGCCCTTTGGGCTGTGTCCCCTGCCAGCCGTAGCCCGTGCCCTGCTGCCACCCGCTGCCACCCATGGGCTGCGGCGGCGGCTTCTGCGGGGACGGGGGGAAGCCCCCGCCCATGCCCGTCGGTGTGGTCGGCTTGCTGGCGAACGAGGGGCCACCTGCGGAGAGCGACGGGAGGGGGTTCAAACAGGGAATTCATTCCACCGAAGTCCCCCAGTGCTGGGTTTTACCCTTTTCTCACCCAGAGATGGGGTAACTGAGAGGCGTTTTAAAAAGCTTTTATTCCATTTTCATTCCAGGCTCGTATGAATGGTGAGACAATACAGATGTTATAATTCACACCATCACAATCACCCTTCGTGAGTTCTATTACAATACATTTTTCATAGTTCTATTTCTTCAAAGTATCTAGTCTTATTTACAAAGCCATCCTTTAAAACTCTTTTTTCTAGCTCCATTTCTCTCTCAACAATATCTATCCTATTCCATAGCATTTCTAAATCAACGTTTCTTATCTCTAAGTTTACATACAAATATATACTGTATAAGCCTTCTGTCAAGCCCTGAAAACTCTCTACAAATCCATTTCCCACACCCCAGGCTTCCTTTTTCAAAAAAGGAAGAATTTTTTTTCAGAAATTTTTTTGCAATTTCGCTTTTGCCCCGAGGTTGCTCTGTGAGTTGTTTATAGAACAGCACCTGGCTTTGAGGGTTTGAGGAACTGGAAATTCCTTGGAAAGCTGAATGTAGCAAGGAGCCACAGCTCTGTGTGGATGTTGGCAACACATAACGACAGAATGATTAAAGTGGGGAGGACATTAAAGCTCATCCAGTCCCATTCCATTTCCTACTAGCCCAGGTTGCTCAGAGCCCCATCCAGCCTGGCCTTGAGCACTTCCAGGGATGGGGAAGCTCTCTGGGCAGCCTGTGCCAGTGCCAACACCCAGCTGGTGTTGTTGAAATTGTGTCTCCTCACGCTGTGCTGATCAAAACCATCCACAGAGTTGTGTCCCAGCACCTCACTGCTTTAGGGGATGCTCCTCTGGCTCTGGTTGTGTTTGTGGGAGGTACCAGTGTCAATGTTTTGTTATTTCACACTGACATCCACACTCAGCTCCCAGCTTGGAAATGTGTCATGGAAACTGGATGAAGTGCTCTTGATTTAGTCACGACTAACAAAAATGTGCTTAAATATCCTGGGGATGCCAAGCCTTTTGTTTTTAAACCCCAGCACTCTCCTACAGAATGCGTGTTTTAGAAGGACCTCGGTGGCTCTGACATGGGGCTTGGCAGCCTTTTTATTTTGCTCCTGCAGAGCAGCCTGAAATCCAGCAGAGGGAACTGGGAAACCTAATTCCAGACCCATGCTGGGGCTGACGCAAAGGGGAAAACAAACATCGCACCAAACCACAAGGGCTCTCAAATAGCTGAGGGCAGCAACAAAGGCAAGAAAAATCTGTTTATCACACTCGGACAATGCTGGGCTGTAGGGAAAGCTTCAATAATTTCTCAGAACTGCCTTTTAAACAGTGGATTTGAGGGCTTGTTGATTGTTTTATGACATAAAACAAGGGGCAAAGGCTTTTCTAAGCAGTCAAGCTTTGTAGCCTTGCAAATACCCCACCTTTAGATAATACTGCAAATTAGAGGCAGATCAATTCCACAGCTTTTCTCACAAAGCAGAGAAATGAGTCGAGTCTAGAAGGAAGCAATTCCTCAAGAACCCCAGCAGCTTTGCAGAGCCAAATTCTCCTCCCAGGCCTGCAGCAGCACTTGAACACAGAGCATCTTCAGCCAGAGCATGTTTAGACTGATCAGAGGTTGTGCTTTGCAATCCATGGAGCCTGCTGAGCTCCCTGCACGTTGCCAGCACATTTTTTGACTGGGGATCAGGAAAAGCATGGATTTGTGAGAGTTTGCAGAGAATCAGGCAGAAAGGAAAGCCTGGCAGCAGCACTGGCATGCAGGTGGGTTGAGAGGCCCCACACACACCAGGCTGCTCAGCCTATTTCTCTAAAAGAATGCTGCTAATTTATTATTTTCCTATTTTTAATAAGGGTTACAAACCTGCTAAACTTGCTCCAAGACTTCCCAGATCAGCAAATGGATCCAGTGTTTGGGGTTTAGCCTGATGAGTGGGAGTGCTGTGGAGGGATCCTGTAGGACTGGTGGCAGCAGACTTACTTCCCATTCCTAGACCACCTTAAAAAGAAAAAAAATATAAATATATATATATAAAAGAAAAAAAGAACATTTTCCCTCCTGTTTGATATGAGTGCAGCTCTTCCCCAGTGCTCAGCCACATATTAGAAGACTGCTATTAAAATTGAATGTACCATTGTCAGGTTCATGAGCAGCCTCAGACTTGTGGCACTCCCACTCCCAATTAGGAACAGCAGCAGGAGTGTTCCCAGACTGTCTGCACTGCCAGAGGAATTGTGACACATTAAAATATGGATATATTTTAAGAACTAGAAGCCTTCAGGAAACAACTTTGGGAGGCCAGACACACTCTCCCAAGATTAGAAAGAGTCGTGCAATCATTTAGTGGCATCCTGGGAATGCACAACACTCCCCAGGTTTTTCCAGGGCTTTACATGGAATTAAATAACCTCTGGAACTCTCACCTCACCTGTCCTGCTCTGGGCTCTTGAGGAAACAAACCCAGATTTATTTTTAATATGGAATTTTTTTTATTTTTAATTTTTTTTTAATATGGAAATCAGAGGGAACCTCTTTGCAGTCATTGGCAGCATTTTCCCTCTACTTCTCCCCTCTCAGAGCTCCTTAAAGTTTGGGGTTTTTTTTTTGCTAACCACCCTGAATTTTATGACACATACCTGCTTTATTGGGCCAGTCCCAACCACTGGAAACATCTGGTTGGATGGAAACTGTTGGAGTGCTCGAAGCTGAAGAGAACAATTGGTATCAGTATCTCAAAGCAGCCCAGCAAAACCAGCACAGCCCAGTGCCCACCAGGAGCCACTGGGACTCTACAAAGTCTAAAACCCTCAGGTGGGTGCTGGCCCTGCCCATGGCAGGGGCTGGAACTGGATGATCCTTAAGATCCCTTCCAACTTTCCAGAAAGATCCTCCCAAGGAGCACATGTTAGATGAGCAGGCACAAACAAATCCATGACTGAATGTGCTTCACACAGGGTTACACATTACATTTTGGGCTGAGAAGGAGGAAATCAGGGAACTTTTAAACAAATAGAAGAGAATTCCTTCTCTTCAGTCAAATTCAGCTGTGAATTTGGTTAGGATTAGTACTGGAGCTAAAGAAAGTTGGTGCCTGCAACTAAAATCACCAAAGCATGTGTGTTTTCTCTAAATATGGCTGTGTTCAGTGCAATTAATGGTAGTTTGGTTCAAAGGAGATCTCATAACCACAGGAATATGTGGGCAGACATTCTTCATGGCCTCTTTTTTATCGATATAAATAGCCTATTAATTAAATCTAAGACCTGAGCAAAACTCAGCTCATCCTACCACACTTCAGATGCTGAATATACTTCAAGTCCAGAGAGAAAAAACCCTTTCCTGTTTCCTGGGGTTTCTGTGGTTTAGAGTCGTTTTATGGGAAGCAGCAGTTTGTACTTAATGGTTCCATTTCTATTTCAAAGCAACATTTTACATTTATTTAAACACCCTGGAAGAGCCTCCCCTCTCTTACCCATGTGAAAGGGATCGCTGTGCACAGTTGGTGAAGGGCTTCTTGTGGCTTGAAGGAAAGGATCCCCAGGGCCAGCTGATGAGCCAAGGAAGGAACCCAGGAGGTCTGGACCAGTTTGCTTGGGGCTACTTCCAAATGGATCAAAGGCAGTGGCTGTGAAAATATATTTGAGAAAATATTTGCACCAGGAATGTGCTTCAGGGTAAGGGAATGCTGTGGGGAGAGGAAAGCTGATGGCTGCAGGTAGCAAGTAGGAGACAGCCTGAGACTGTGGGGGAGCAACTGGAGAACATTAATATCCCAAATTCTGGGCACCTAAAGAGCCCCATCACTTGGTCATGGCAACAAACTGACCCCATCTCTCATTTCCTACAAGAGCCAGGCAAAGTGAGTACTAAAGTATTCAGGCACTTCAGATGGGTTTTAACTGCCAGTGGAGGGTGGAAGACAGTTTGGAGCTTGGAGTTACTGCCCTGGTGCAATTCCTGCCATTCCTACTTCCTCTCAAGATGATTTCAGGCTGGCAAAGGTTATCCATGTTGGGGATAAAAGGGCTTTTTGAAACAGCTTTAGAAAATAATGGATATCTTTCCTACATCACTTGTTACAAAATCCAGTTCTTCTCAAACTCCATTTTTGATCAATTTGTTCAGTCTTCTCTCTTTTGTGTAGAACCCTAACAAACTCAACCAAAAGAAACTCTTGTGAAGTCACTCAGATTCTTGTCAACAAATTTAAGGTTAAAAGCATCCTGAAAGGTACAATCCCTAGAAGCTCAGCACTGTGGTAATGATGATACTCACTATTTATGCTACTCAGTCACTACTCTTCACTCATTTCCCAAGCTCTTATCCTTGTTTTCTTGGCTTGGGACAATTGAGCTGCGTGATTCTGGCTCTGTAGAGCTCGTAAATCCCTAAATCTTTTCCTGATCTGTTGCTGCACCTCTTGTGTGATGTGTCTGCAAAACCTCCCCTGGGTGAGAGCTCTCAGACTGAGCCTACTACAACAGCCACAGCGAGAGAGACCTTCTCCAGGCACAAGTGACCAATTTCTTCCACTAAAACTTAGATTCTTCTCGTCTCTCTTTGCACTTGCTCTGCTTTATCCTTCAAAGGATCCCTCTCCCAAATATCTACCAAACCACTCCTGCAGCCTGGTCTTGGAAGAAACAGAAATTCTCTATTTTCTAGTGCAGCATCACTCTCACAGCTCCAAACCCCCTAATTTAAAAGAGAAATTCGACTCATAGTGCTGTAAGTCTACTCCAAACCCCAGAAAATGTCTTTAAAACTCATGTGCACTATTGGGCACATCATGAGAGCAAAACTGAGATCTCCAGTGGTGGTTGGTGTGAGGAGCCTCCAGAAGGGACTGGTGAGAGGAGAGGAGAGGAGAGGAGAGGAGAGGAGAGGAGAGGACTGGTTGTCCTCTTGGCATCCCCCACACCAAAGGGGGGTAGCCAAGAGCAGATCCCTCCAAACCCAAGTCCCCCCTCTGGACAAAGCCACCATTACCTTCTCCCACCCTCGGTGACGGCGACGGCGACGCCGAAGCTGCCGAGCGCCGCGGGGTCGAGTGCACAGATCCAGGTCCCCCCACGTGGAAAACCTCCTCAGCAGCAGCTCCAGCAGGGCTCTGGGACACCCCAAACAAATCATTCAGCAGGTCAGAGTTAGAGGGGGCAGCGCTGGGCTGCGAGGGAAAGCTCTTGCTCATGGGGCTGCCATCCAGGCCCAGCAGGTCCACGTCTTCAGGGGGAGGTGCTGCTGCTGCTGGAGGCTCTTGCTGCTTTTTGCTGTGTTTGGGTGTCCCGTGGGGCTTGTCACCGCTGGCATTACTGTGCTGACTGGAAAGGGACAAGAGTTCGTCATCTGACTGTTCGCTTTCCTCATGCACCAACGCTGCTCGATCCTCTGAGGTGGGGTGAGAGCTACTTTTGTCAGATTTCTGATCTAAATGATGATTGGAAATAAAATTAGGCAGCTGTTAGTTTGGTCATCACAAAGGTCCCATAAAAATCAGCTTACAAGCAGAACAGAAAGCTGAGAATAGCACAGCAGCATTTGGATAAAGTAATTTTGCTTTTTTAAAATAAAAGCTGGCAAATTTATTCCCCCAAAAGGGTCTTTCAGCCCTGGCACAGCTGGGGTCCCCATCCATGGAGGATGTGGCACCTGGGGACATGGTCAGTGGTGGCCTTGGCAGTTCTGGGGAATGGCTGGACTTGATGACCTTAAAGGTCTTTTTCAACCTAAATGATCCCGTAATTCCTTTGCCAAAACCTAAATTTTCTCATCAAGGCTTATTTATTTCAAGTTGTAGCCCAAAGGAGGCCTTGGGTGAAGGTTCACCCTAGAACTGTGCCAATGATGGTCCCACAGAGCAGTTTGAGGAGGATGTTGTAGGAAAGGAATTCCCACTCCACTGCAGCATCAGGGTGTGATCAGCTCTAATGGCAAAGCCATGCTACAGTGAGATCCCTCAGCCCCACTCCCTGCTCCAGGCAGGGAAACAGGAATTCTTTGTATTCTTTGGAGCAGATTTGGCTCTGAAGACCAAACCTTGCCTACCTTGCCAGCTGAGAGAGGAGAAGAATGCACTCTGCCCAACATTCCTGATGTTATCCTGGGGGGAATCTGTGGCACCTCTACCTGCAGCTCAGAGCACCAGAGAGGTGGAGTTAAACAAAACCCAGCTCAGCATCAGAAATCATGGGAAGGGAATAAATCCACACAGCCCTTACCTGCCAAAGCAAGAGTGTCCTGGTGCTCCTGGTGGGAGGAGAAGAGAATGGAGGGATTGATGTCTTTTGTGGTGAAGTTCTCCCATGGGGGAGTTAATTCAGTTTGTCTGTCTGCAGACTGTATTTCTATGTCCAGTATAACATGAAAGAGCTGAGGATATTTGTCTGGAGAGTCACAAGCATCCAGCTCAGGCCTAAAGGGGACAAGAGTGGTCCAGTTTAAAAGGGAAGAATATTTCTGGAAAGCTATAAAAAATAGCTTTCTCTATATTCAGGCTTTTCATATTTCATATGTGACTGTTCTCCCTCAGCCTTCATCAGACTTTTATGCATCAGGTTTGATTAATGTTCAGCTTCAAACACTCACTTGGTGAATTTTAAAGTGGTTGTTCCCAGGGCTATGAATCCAGTATGAAATTGAATTTGGAATATTTGTGTGTTGGTCATCTGAAAAGAAAAAAAAGCCAGAGAGAACCAGACTGAACAAAGGCTTAAATACAGAACTTAGTTAAGTCTACCCTAATCTAAGCTGCTGCATAACTGAATTCATTGTGCTTGCTCTACAGGCAATATTTCCTTCTCAATATTCCCAAATATTCCCAATATTTCCATCTGCCTTCAACCCTGCTGCTGCGGCCTCTGTACAGCACAAAACCTTCAGGAATAATTCTGAGGTGAATTTGGGTGAATTTTGAGGTGAATTTTGGATGAATTTTGGAATAGGCCTTCTCTCTGTGCTTCTTTTTATTTCTGGGATCTACTTATCAGTTTTGCAATGAAATGAAGCTCTTCCCACTGAATACATTGGAGCAACAGGTTTGTGTCCCAAAAAATATAAAACCATTTCACTTGGAGTAGAGGCCCCAGGGAAATATCATCTACACAGCAAAGGGCACCAATAATGAGTGGAGAGGAACAAAATATTCACTGCCCACTCTACAACGTGGATAGTTGAGTTTCAAATATATAATATATATATAATATCCTCAGGGAAATGCTGGAGATTCCCTGTTTAGGCAGCTCTTAGTTCCCCACATGCTTCCAAAGAGAAGTGAAAGCAGCTCCTACTTTGGCTTGGAGGCGTCCCCCGATGGTGGATCTCATGTGGTAGACAGAGACAACAACATCTCCATGGACAGTGGCTCCCAGGGGGATCAGGACCTTCCCTTCCTGCACACGGTATTCTCTTGGAGAGGAACAGGAGGAAAGCCAGGGTTAAGCTCCCTTCTGCCACATCAAAGCTCTCACTTCCTTCAGGCCAAGCAAGGAGGAGCATTCAGTGTTCTGCTTGGTTAAAATAAAAATATTCCACAGGGGGAAGCAACAGAGCAATGGATGATCTCTAGAAAGGCATCCTGCTTCCTGCCAGGTTCAGATCCTGGTGTCTGTGCAGTTATCCCACTCCTGCCAACCTCAGATCCTGATGTGTGTGCAGTTATCCCACTCCTGCCAACCTCAGATCCTGATGTGTGTGCAGTTATCCCACTCCTGCCAACCTCAGATCCTGATGTGTGTGCAGTTATCCCACTCCTGCCAACCTCAGATCCTGATGTGTGTGCAGTTATCCCACTCCTGCCAACCTCAGATCCTGATGTCTGTGCAGTTATCCCACTCCTGCCAACCTCAGATCCTGATGTCTGTGCAGTTATCCCACTCCTGCCAACCTCAGATCCTGATATCTGTGCAGTTATCCCACTCCTGACAACCTCAGATCCTGATGTCTGTGCACTTATCCCACTCCTGCCAACCTCAGATCCTGATGTCTGTGCAGTTGTCCCATTCCTGACAAACTCAGATCCTGATATCTGTGCAGTTATCCCATTCCTGACAAACTCAGATCCTGATGTCTGTACAGTTATCCCACTCCTCAGATCCTGATATCTGTGCAGTTATCCCACTCCTGCCAACCTCAGACTCCCTCTGGCCATTTATCAACCCCAGGCACTAACTCTCAGCAAATATCCTCATTTATCAGCAGCCAGGCAGTGACTGCAGCTCAGACATCCCACAGCAAAGTGAAAATGGCTGCCTGCAGCCCCTGATGAAGGCAGGGGGGTGCCAGGGACTCACTTCATCCTCTCATACTCCTGGGAGGTGCTCAGGATCCTGGTCTCCCCGCTGAGGATGTCGCAGAAGGGCCGGCAGCCGTTGCGCTGCTTGTTGAAGCAGGGCACGGGGCTGAGGGTCACTGACTTGATTGTGAGTGGTTTGCAGTGGGGGATGACAGGTTTGTCTGCTATTAGGTCGCAGATGTATCCTATGTACCTGCAGGCAGAGAAAACCAGGGCTGGAATCTCCATTTCTTTCATTTCATACTCAAAATCTGCCTGGAAATCCAGCGGTGGTGCCATTCTTTGAGAGGCCCAGGACTGGAGTTTCCACTTGCTCCAAAATCCCAGCAGTTGGCACAGAATCTGCACTTCCAGCTCTGATTCTGGGAGGATGCAGCTGGCACAGGAGAGGGATGCACCAGGGCCCTGTTAACCACAGGTTCAGCGTGGGATGGTTGGGTTGGAAGGACCTTTAGCAGTTATCTAATCCCACCTTCTGCAGTGAGCAGAGACATCTCAAATAATGGAATAATTCAGGTTGGGAGATCTGCACAGAGCAGAAGCAGCTTCACAGCTCTGTGTCAGAACTTGATTTTGTGCTGAGGGTGATACCCCACTGAGGATCTGCAAGGAAAGAAATCTCACAGCTTCTCTGGACAAGCTCTTCCAGCACCTGATCCCCACTCATTTCTGAGGAACACTGTGGGATGTGGACACCTGGCTGAGCCAAAGCACACCTGGCAGGTGTTTGGGCAGCTTTGAGCAGGAGGAGTGGAGCTCCCAGTGCTAAGCCAGGATACTGTACCTCCTGTGAGATGGCCACAGTACAATTCCAGGTCTCTTTGTGTTCAGCAGCTGCACAGCAGGGCCAGGATGAGAGAAGAGGTGACAGAAACAGAACATTGCACTGACCAGAACTGCTGAGGCTGCACGGCCATCCTGGCAACAAAAGGGGCAGAGAGGAAAAACTGTGAGTATCAAAAAAATCCTTTAAATTTCACCTCTCCATTCTTCCTGAAATCACAGAATATTATTTATCCAAAAAGACTAGGGTTGAGACTACAAAATAATGAGGAATTTTGAGTTCTGTGTCATTTGTTCAACACTCAGGACTTCAGTGAACAATCAAAGCTAAGATAAAATGCAGGGAGCAGCCAAAGCTGAGGGTGGTTTACACTTGTTTGGAAAGCCCACAAGGAGATTTTGGCTGCAAATATTGGTGTTTCGTGGCTGCTCCCCAGCTGTAATTTTATAATTGTTTCAAACATAGGCCTGGAAGGGACCACAGGGGTCAGAGTGCACCCATCCTACAGCTGCAGGCAGTTCTCTAATAGAAATTTATCCTGGAAATGGATAAACAAACAAAAAATCCAGCCCCAGGCTTCCTCACCCAAACACCTCCACAGCTCGGAGATTACAGATTGCTCCTGATGTTTTTTTTTTGAAGGTGATTATGGGGGAAAGTTTGCTGAGTCACATTGATAAATCAAAAATACAGGAAGAGTGGGAGAAAAATCAATGTATTCCTAGTGCCCTGGATATTCCTGATATACACCTCCCACTATCCCAAATTGCTCCAAACCCCTTTGAACACTTCCAGGGATGGGGAATCCACAGCTCCTCAAGCCTCACCACTCTTGCTCCTTGCAATTGGTTTTTTCAGGCACCTTTTAGGCATTCCAGCCATTTTCTGTAGGATTTTCTGACCCAAGAACCTGCTGACATGAACAGGCTGTTTGCTTTTTTTCAAGTTTAGCCCCTGCCAGTTGTTTCTGACAAGATCTCCCAGGTTCATATAAACTAAGTGGGTTTCTGCAGCCTTGTTAGAAAGTGTTGGAAAGGACTCCCTGTCCTTTATCACATTATCCTGATATCCATTGCTCAAAGGACAGGAAAGAAATTGGATTTTTGAGTTGGATTTCCAGGATTGGAGGCATCAAGTGCATCCTTCTCTCTATTTGAAGGGAATTTGTGTCCTGGAGCCTCTGGCTGTGCTGTGCAAGGCAGAAATGCCAGGCTCATGTGGGAGCTCTGTGCAATTTGGGATCAGTCATTTCCTCCATTCTTCCCAGGTTCTGCTGATCAGAACTGACAGCCTCCTGGTTTAATTTAGGCTCCTGGAGCAAAGCAGAGCTCTGCTTTTGGGCACTGCTGTCAGTGTGAAAGGTTGGATGGAGTGAATGAGGAGTGATCCAGGGTCACACCATGTTCACACAGCCCAGCACTGCTGGATAATCCCTTTGGGATTTCCCAGAGCAGAGGCAGCTGGGCTCCTTCAGCCAGGCCTGACCACTCCTGATGGCAAGAGACTTCAACAATCTCCACTCCACACTTCCACAGAATTCCCAGCTCTGTGCTTCCTGCCCAATTTCCAGCCTCCTTCAGTCTAAAGGTGCATTTTCTCCTGTGACTACTTAGATTGAAGTGCACATCACAGAATCACAGAATGGTCTGTGTTGGGAGGAACCTCAAGCTCATCCAGCGCCACCTGGGACCTTCTACTGTCCCAGGCTGCTCCAAGCCCTTTCCAGCCTGGCCTTGGACATTTCCAGGGATCCAGGGGCAGCCACAGCTTCTCTGGGCACCCTGGACAAGTCACAGCAAGCTGACAACTCCTGGGTGAAATTTAAACCTTTCTCCTAGAGGATGATTTTGACCTCTCTTGCTTTGCCTTCCTGCTTCTCATTCAATGATTCTTTTCCAGCTGAGCTTTGGGTGATGATGTCCCTTCCTCTGGGTCAATCCCATCCCATTATCCCACCCCATCCCATTATCCCATCCCATTATCCCATCCCATTATCCCATCCCATCATCCCATCCCACCCCATCCCTCCTCTTTCAGGCGTTGTCCCCATCCTGTGACACAGACTCCAGACACTCCATGAGCAGTGTGACCTGGGACTGCCCAGCCCTGGGCAGGTTGCTGTGGGGTGCACTCACCATGCAGTGGATGACACAGACGTTTTTGGGGTTCTGCTGCAGCCAGTTGTGCATGTTCTTGCAGACAGCGTAGAGGTTGTGCAGGCTGGGCGCCTGCCGGACGGGCCAGCTACACTCAGACACCTGCAGGGATGGCACCAGCCACAAAAACACCTTTGTAGGAGCACTAAACAAGCCCTGCTCTATGAATTCTCCCTGCCAAGAAACCTACTTGACCTTTATAACACAGAGTTACGTGCTGGAAACCTCCTCCTCTCCTCACGTGTAAATCCACGCCGTGTCTCCTATGAGTTATGAGGAGGCAGACAAGAATTCAAACTTTCAATGAAATAACACCAGGCTGATGTGTTGTTCCTGCCTGCACATTTTTCAAAATTTACATTTCACATCAGATTATCTGGAGAGGCTCTTTTAGAACACTCCCATCGATTTCCAAAGCCTATGTACAACGTGTCCCTAAAACCTGCTCTGATTTGCACACAGCATTGAATATCTGTTGTTCTGACTCTTTTTGTGGCACAGGATTTTCAAGCCCTATATGACAGATATTAAACTGATGAAAGGGAAAGTTCTGTTAAAAAAAAAAAAATCCTATCTGAGTAAATATGTTAATGTATGAGCCAGAAAAATGAATGGCTCCTTAGAGCTGAAACCCCACAAATCCTAAAGGATGTCTGGTTCCCATTCCTCAGTGTGCTGGTTCTGAGTCAGTCCTTGCAGTCCCAAGCAGCACATCAAATAACCCTCAACAGACATCTCCTTTTCATCTGGTTTTAATTGAAATATCTTTTTTTAAAAAGGCATTTCTGGCCAGAAGAAATTTGAAGGAGAAATGTCCCGAGGCTTGTTCCTCAGCTGAAGAATTGCTTCTCTCCCTCTCTCTCAGCTGACATTTGGCTGCTGCTTAATGGGAACGGGGAAGGAAGGAGATGATTTGCCCAGATGTTCTTAAACAGCCACATGATCCCCAGAACTGTTTCATCTCTCAGAGGAAGGAAATGCTCCAGGTTTTATAAAACTTGCACTTAAGGTTCTGTCTGACACCTGCACAACATCTTGGAGCAGAAGCAGATTCCAGCCAGAGCCCTGCCAGGCTGTTCCGTGCCCCACAGGGATCCCAAAGGCTCCCATGGGATGCAGGGCAGGCCGAGCTGGAAAATTCGATTTTTTGTCTCACAGCAAATTAGATATTTGTCTGATTGCTTTCTAGATCTGTAAAAGTTTTGGTCTCCAGAATATCCTACTGTGAGCAGATGTGGCTTTGTGTTGTAGAAGCCACTGAAGAAACGAAACAGTGCTCAAAGTTTGGAGAGCAGGGAGTGACCATTCCCTGTTTTCCCTCTCCACCTTCTCCTGTCTCCAGAGTTTGTTTCATTCCTTCTGTTGTACATCCTTCATTTTCCCTGTTAGAATTCCTGCAGTGACCTTTCTACTGACAATTTTTTGAGCACACCTCCCTGCCAAGCCTCTGGAAAAGCCATTATCACTTCTCTAGTAAATAATATACATTTCCCACCAGTCCATAATTACATATTTACATTGCCTCTAATTACACATCTGCCTGATGGTTTGCAATTAGGAAATTAAATGTGTGCTTGGTGTTTCTACCAAACAGAACCTCACCAGCACTCAGCACAGACAACCTTAGGGAAAAGCAACTGGAATTCTCCAGCTCTGGGAATAAGCACTCAGCACTTGTTTGATTTTAGCAGCAGGGCAGCAACTGCCAGGAATGTGACCCATGAGGGGCTTTGAAGTTTGGGTTTGTTTAGTGTCAGATTGGAGTTCTGTGTTTTGGAACTGCTCTCAGGCTGATGGGAGCTGTCCTCTTGGGGACACAGAGGGGACAACAGAGCACAGCCAGGTCTCTGCTCAGAGTCACACCCTGGGTGGGGTGGAAGGGACATTAAAAATCATTTTGTTCACACCCTGCCACCTTCCACTAGCCCAGGGTGCTCCCAGCTCTGGCCTTGGACACTTCCAGGTTTGGGGCAGCCACAGCTTCTCTGCAAAACCTTTCCCAGTGCCTCACCACCCTCCCAGTCCCCTCTCCTCCTCCTGGGCACTGGGGTCTTGGTGACCACTCAGCCACAGCTGAAAATGGCCCAGCAGGACAAGAATTCACCTCCCTCCTGTGCCACCACGCAGCATAGTCACCTACTTTGGTCTTAGGAGCAGAAAGTTTTAAAGAAAGCAGGAATTCAAAAGCTGTTCCTGTCAAAGAACAAGTGTGTATCTCAGTGCAGCTCAGCTGACATCCTCATCCCAGCAGAAAACTCACTGGGATTTCACCTCCTTGAGAGCCCTTTAGTACTTTTTGCAAGATATATAAAGCTCAGCATGGTAATTAGTTCATGTATTGTGTTGTTCACACTTCTTTCTCATGAAAAATACTTGGAATCAGGACTTCCCAGCCCATAAACTGAAAACACAATATTTTATTTAAAGAAAATGTTATTTTCTTCCTATGTGAGTCAAGGCAATGGTTCCAAAGCACCAAGCTGTCCTTTGAGAGTGTTGTTAAAAGTCACTTGTTGAGGTGTTGGGTAGGGTGGGAGATAATTCCAGGGATTCAGGAATTATGGCCAGCTCACACAGCAATAGATCTTTAATGCTGGGCTTTCAGAAGTAGATAAATTTTTCTCCACCCACAAACAGCATCAGTGATGCACCAAAATCAATCAAGACTGAAGATTCAGAGCTCTTAATATCTCTTAATTAGTGTTCCCTGTTCATTTACTCCTGTTTGAAGTCTGGTTACTGATGGCCACAGAGAAATTTGCTTCGAGTGTCAGTGAGTGGTTTCTGGTGATCAGAATTACTGAAGATAAATTCAGCTACACCTCAAATTGAAACTAAATTAGGCTTAGATTAGATTCATTTACCCTGACTGAGGGTTAAGCCTGGCAACTGCTGCTGCCTTTTGGGTTGAAGGCACCAAAAAGTTTGAAATTAAAATAAAAAAACCACACCACCACTTGTGGGAGAGGGAAAGATTAAATCTAATCTTGCATTTCAGCAGCAGCATTTCATAGAGATTTCCTCTAAAAGCCATTAATGAAGCAGAGCCTTGCAGTGCTCCCTGGTGCTGCTCTGGTTTCAGAGAGGGAAACTGGGCCAGGCAGTGCAGGTGGCTTTTTAAAGCCACAAGAGCCAAAATGCCCCTCAGATCCCATTTCCACCCCTTGATTAAAGCCCAACTGCCAGAAAATCATCTCCCTTCTCCTATTGGTAATTTCTTCCAAAGGCTTTTCATTTTATTCTTTCCCTGCAGCAGCTCCCACACTCTGTAGGAGCAGCTGTAAAACTCTGGTTTATTCTTTATTTCTCTCCACTCTGTGCAATGCCTTTCACTCTCCCAGGCTCCTCACATGAACATTATCCCTGAATTTCCAGCTTTCATCCCTGTGCTCCCAGCTAAAACTCCCAAACCCACCCCAGCAGCTTAAAAAAACCTCTGACTCCTAAATCACCTTAAATTTGGATACAACAGGAGCTGCTGCCCCTTTCCCTGAGGAATTTCCCCCCCATGGAAGGCACTCACCCTGTTGTGGAACTTGGCACTACGATAATATTTGGGTGACAAGTTGAACACGGTGTAGTGGTCGGGGTGCCTGGAATCCAGGAATGTCCTGACATCCTCAATGTGGTTCCTGAATCCCAGCTCCACTCCCTCAGCAGGAAAAGACATCACTGGGAAAGCAAGGAGAGGCCAGGGTGAGTGGGAATGCAGGGGATGGTGGGGTTTGGGGTTTTACAGGTGGGATTTCTCCATGCAGCAGTGCTTACCAATGATCCTTGAGGTAATGTAGGAAATATCCAGCTCTCCCTTGGTGTAACTGAGAGACAAAGCAGGAGACAGAATTTAGCAGCACTTCAGGGCTGTTTTCCCAGAAAAATCTATTTATCATTCGAGGAAAAATCATCTTAAAACAAATTATTAAGATGCAGACAGTGACCCAGCCTCCCCCTCTCCACATGCAATTAACTGGGTGCAAAACCTGCAGGAAAGGTCCCTTTTCCCTTTTGTCATTCATTTTTAGTGCCAGTTTCCAGGAGAAATCTCCAGAAGTTTGCACTTTGCAGATCCCTCAGACCCTCTGGGGTCTTGCATTAAATTTCTTTAATTTCTTGTAGCCCCCTGTCCCTTGGGGGCAGAGTCCCCAAAGCAAAGTCCTCTCAGCCTTTCTCCCATTCCAAGGTGGATTTAGGGATGGGAGCAGCAAGGACAGCAAAGAGAGGCATCAACACCAGTGACAAAATAAATAAAAATAAATAGAAATAAATAAATAGNATAAAGTGGTGGTTCACTAGAAGGATCCCTCAGGGAATCCTCCAGGAACTGGAGACCAGGTGCTCCACTTTCACAAGCATTTTCCACATTTCTGGGTGCTGGTGCTCACTATGAAGCTTACATTGTTTTACTTTGGATTTCCCTCCTTCCTTGAGGCCAAACCCCAAAGATGAGACAGAACCAAAGAAATTATTTGGGATTTTCCCCTCCTTCCTCAAGGAGGAATTATTATTTTTCTTTATTTCATAACTTATTTCATTAAAAAAAAAAAGTAAATAAAAAAATAAATACGTTAAAACATTTTAAAAAACCATCTTTACAAGACCCAAACCTACAAAATACAAACAATCCACAAAATGCAAGCAAAAAATTAATTCCACTTCCTTCTAAAACAAAAACCATCCCAAAAAACTCCAAAAAAAATTTCAAAAAACATTCTTGCAAATTAAAATGTAATTTTAAAAAGCATTAAAAAATTTCAACAAAGCATCAACACAACTAATAGCCATGCCAATCTATTATGAAAAAAAAATGCAAATTCCAGATAAGTACCCCAACACACAACAGAATTAAAAATTAAAACAATCAATAAAAAAGTAGTTTAAACTCTCCATACTTCAAGCAACTATGAAAAGACACCTTCAATAATTACAATTTCATACAATACAATTTTAACTGCAAATATATTCCATAACAATCTTAACAAATACACAATTCGTGTTGTGAAAAATCAAATTTAAAAACCCTCTCACCAAATTAATAAAGTCTTACACTAAAAATCCACATAAAAACCTCACATTAAATCAATTAGCAAAAAAATGAATCCCTAGGAGCTGTGCTCATTCAGTGGGAGCTCTGCAGCTGTTGGAAAAGATAAGGATTTGACAGGAATATTTTACAGATGTGTGTGTGGAGTTGAAAGATTTTTGAATGTAGAATTTGAAGAAGAAATAGAAATGATAACAAGTTTTGATACAGAAAAAAAGAATTGTTGAGCCAGTTTTACTGGGTAACTAAGAAAGCCAAAAGTATGTTAGTGTATGAGTTGTAAGGGGCTTTTATGACTTTGAGCAAAGGATAAATTTACCTTCAACAAAATATGGTTTTACCAAGCAAAAAGATTTTTACAGACAAACAAGAAAGCCAATGTTGCAAGTAGAGAAAAGATTTCAGAATTTTTTACTGCAAGAAAACTGAAAAACAACTTTTAGCTTAAACTGTAACACACTGACCTTTAGTGATTGGAGAATAGTAACATGAGTATGGTGATGTTAGTAGTTATGATAGGCTATAGGTAATAGTAAAATATTGATTGGTTGTCATGTTTTAAGATGCTCTGCAATGAAAAATATTTAATGTTTTGTAACCAGAACTAGAGTGGTTTCAGACAAACCCACAGCTGATGCTGACCCCTGTGGGCTGGGCTCTGTCACCCACCAGCCATGAATTGCTGGATCATTTAGATACAATAAACAGCATTTTAAATACTAAATAAATTGCTGTATCATTTAGATACAATAAACAGCATTTTAAATACTAAATAAATTGCTGTATCATTTAGATACAATAAACAGCATTTAAAGAGCCAGTCTGGAATCCAGCATCTCTCGTTTTGGCTCTTACATGCAGCTCCTGGTTTTTCCTGCTTCAGGTGCACTGTACCTGGCAACAGACTGCATGACCTTGGAGGAGGTGTCCTTCAGGGTGTCCTTCAGGTTGTCCTTCAGGTTGCTGAAGAGCCTCCCTGCTCCTCCTTTGACCATGTCCAGCAGGCCTCCCCCATAGCTGGACTCCATGTCTGGAGACGAGGCACCTTCAGCACAACAGAGCCAAATTCACCATCGCTGGTTTGGAACAAACCCCACAATCCTGTCCAAACACCACACACATCCCTGGGAGTGTTGCAAGCATGAGGAAAAGTGGTTTTTCTCCTCAAAGCTGTGATTTTTCCAGGGATGAGGGGTGGGCTCAGAGCTCTCAGCGCTCTGTGTAGGTTCGATGTTCAGTCTCAGCACAGTGAGGACAGCACAGTGAAAAATCTAAACTGGGGTTGGAACTGGGTGATCTGAAATCAGCCTGGTGTGCCCAGGTGGCACAGAGGACAAAGTCAGCTGGGATGTGGCAGGAATTGTGTGGCAGCAGGAGCAGGGAAGGGATTGTCCCCCTGTGCTGGGCTCTGGTGTGGCCACACCTCGAGGGCTCTGTCCAGTTCTGGGCTCCTCAGGACGAGAGGGACATGAAGGGGCTGGAGAGTGTCCAGGGAAGGGAAAAGGGCTGGGAGAGGGTCTGGAGAACTAGGAGGGGCTGAGGGAGCTGGGAAGGGGCTCAGCCTGGAGAAAAGGAGGCTCAGGGGGGCCCTTGTGGCTCTGCACAACTCCCTGACAGGAGGGGACAGCCGGGGGGATTTGGGATCTGGGAATAGGGAACAGGGAACAGGGACAGGGACAGGAGGAGAGGAAACACCCTCAGGGTGGTCCAGGGGAAGTCAGGGTGGACATCAGCAGGAATTTCCCCATGGAAAGGGGGGTCAGGCACTGGAACTGCCCAGGGAGGGTTGGAGTGCCCATCCCTGGAGGTGTCCAGCCCTTCCTGAGTGACAAGGTGGGGATTGGGCACAGTTTGGACTCAATGGCCTGGAAGGGCTTTTCCAACCCGATTAATTCTGGGATTCTGTGATCTTTAAAGTCCCTTCCAATCAAAGCCATTCCATGGTTCTAAGCTCCTTCACCTCCAGCTCTGGCTGATTTTCTTCTCACAACCAACAACCACCTCCTCAGGAGTGAGAAAAGGTCTCTCCCTACCCCCTGGGACATCCCTCACAGGGGCCCCTTCAGGGCAGCCCTCCCAGCTGACTGAAGGCTGTCCAACCCAAACTGTTCTATAATTCTGTGATAAAATAACAATTTAACTGCAAATGAATCCCCATCCCCTCTCTGAGGCAGCCTCACCCACAGTGAGCTATCCAAAAATCTTGAAACTGGAGGTTCTGTCGGGAAGGTGATGCTACTCTGATCCACTGTGATCCAGGTCCTAGACTGGTAAAATTAGAGGCCACCTCTCCTCTACCCTCTGCCAGCTTCAGAACAGAAGATGCCTCCTCGAGGCACAGGAATCTTTCCTTTGCCAAACTTCCTGTGAGTATGATTTAAAAAAAATAAATAAAAAAAAACAGAGAAAGGGAAAAATCAAAGAAGCCTGTTGCTTTCCAAGCATGGAATCAATGTTTGATCTCCCCTCAAAAAGTTTGTTTTCATGTTATTCTGGAAGAGCCAGGGGTGGAAGGAGGAGATGTTCAAAAGGGACTTTTAGTTCTGCAGGTCAGCTTTTAAAGGAAAGGAAGGCAGACAAGTGGTAGCTTGGAAAAGAGGACAAAGGATCAGAGGTTCAACAGCACTGGGCAAATTCTTACAGCTGGAAATGCTGTAGGAGAGCAACAGAAGGGCTCTGAGAGTATGGAAAACTTAAAATCTTTAGAAATCAATCTGAAGGTATAAAAAGTGGAGAGAAGAGGAGAAACAGAAGAAGAATGTCACTGTGTTTCTAAGAGAAGCAGCAGGAATCAATTCCAAGTTTCCTGTGTCCCCTAAAGCAGAGAATCAGAAAGGAATCAGGCTGAGGAAGAAACGGTTTCCACTGCCATAGGGCAGGGATAGGTGGGATTTGGGGAAGGAATTGTTCCCTGAGAGGGTGGGGAGGCCCTGGAATAGAATTCCAGAGAAGCTGTGGCTGCCCCTGGATCCCTGGAAGTGTCCAAGACCAGGCTGGACCATTCTGTGTTCAGAATAAACCTCCAGCAGTCATTAACCACAGGATCCCAGAATCCCAGAATCACAGGATCACAGAATCACAGGATCACAGAATCACAGGCTCTCAGGATCACAGGATCACAGAATCCCAGGATCACAGGATCACAGAATCCCAGGATCACAGAATCCCAGAATCCCAGGATCACAGGATCACAGAATCCCAGGATCACAGAATCCCAGAATCCCAGGATCACAGGATCACAGAATCCCAGGATCACAGAATCCCAGAATCCCAGGATCACAGGATCACAGAATCCCAGGATCACAGAATCCCAGAATCCCAGGATCACAGGATCACAGAATCCCAGGATCACAGAATCCCAGAATCCCAGGATCACAGGATCACAGAATCCCAGGATCACAGAATCCCAGAATCCCAGGATCACAGGATCACAGAATCCCAGGATCACAGAATCCCAGAATCCCAGGATCACAGGATCACAGAATCCCAGGATCACAGAATCCCAGAATCCCAGGATCACAGGATCACAGAATCCCAGGATCACAGAATCCCAGAATCCCAGGATCACAGGATCACAGAATCCCAGGATCACAGAATCCCAGAATCCCAGGATCACAGGATCACAGAATCCCAGGATCACAGAATCCCAGAATCCCAGGATCACAGGATCACAGAATCCCAGAATCACAGAATCACAGAATCACAGAATCCCAGAATCACAGGATCACAGAATCCCAGGATCACAGGCTCTCAGAATCACAGGATCACAGAATCCCAGAATCACAGGATCACAGAATCCCAGGATCACAGGCTCTCAGAATCACAGGATCACAGAATCCCAGAATCACAGGATCACAGAATCACAGAATCCCAGGATCACAGAGTCATGGAATCCCAGAATTACAGGATCAATCACAGAATCCCAGAACCACCAGATTGGGAGAGACCTCCAAGATCATAGAGTCCAACCCAGCACAGCACCTCAACTAACCCATGGCACTGATTGCCACATCCAGTCTTTTTTTAAACACATCCAGGGATGGTGACTCCACCACCTCCTATCTGGGCAGATAGTTCCAGTACTTTATCACTCTTTCCATAAAAAACTTTTTCCTGATATCCAACTTCTGTTTCTCTTAGTGCCACTCAAGGCTGTGTCCTCTGGTTCTGTCAGTCATTACCTGGGAGGAGAGACCAACCCCACCTGACTAAAACCACCTTTCAGGAAGCTGCAGAGAGTGCTAAGGAAATTCCAAATAAAGCCACAACCTGCTGCACCTCCTTCCAAAACTGAAATAGGAGCATTTCTGCCATGGGCCACCCTCAGCACTGAGATTTCAGCTGAAGGAGCCCCTGCTGACAGCACCAGCCTGGTGTTGAGCAGGATGGGAGCTGGAAATCTTAATTAAAGCACTTAAGTGCTAATTTGACAGAGGATCAGGAGAAGGATGTGCAGGAGAGCTTCTCCTCCCAAGGCAGAGAGAGCTTTGGAAGGGAACAGTGATCCAGGGCAGCTCAGAGGGATGTGCTCAGTACAGGAGGGTGGCAAAACCAGCAATGTCTGCATTAGCCACGCCAGGAAACTTTCCTACACAGGGAAAGGGAAAGAAGCCACAAATCCTGAAGGGAAATACCCCCTCCTGCAGTGCCACCAGCAGTGTTTGTGCTTATTCTCAAAAACAGACATTTAAACCAATCCTGCTTTAAATGTGGGGGTTTGGAGGCAGAAATGGGTGAATGGAGCAGGTGTGACCTCGAGTGATGGGGACATTTCTGCACCAGGGGTCTCCCAGAGTGACCAGCAGCAGAGGGTCACACCTGCCACCAGCTGAGGGAGGTGCTCTCAGTGAGGAATTCCAGATCTGGAAGCTTTCCCTGCAAAATCTGCACTGCTGGAGGCCTGGGGAGGTCCCTGAGCAGCCCCCCCAAACAAAGCACAAACGCTCCCAACCACAGGGCCTGAATTCCAGCCCTCCAGAGAGCCCAGGGGGAAAGCAGCCGACATTTAAAAGGCATTTAAGACTCTGTCAGTCTGGATTTTTATGCTGATGAAGCAACTCTGAGCCTGAGAGAGGGGAGGTGAAAGGAAGATGCCTGAAAATTGAGGCTCAGCAGAGAAGTGCTGCCTTTGCCAGGCTGCTTAGCAGGAGTGAACAGACCCTTTTTGCCTGGAAAGGGCAGACAAAAAGCAGACATGAAACCATAGGAAAGGAAGCAGGTTTCCCTCAGTCTGCCCAGATTTTGTGTAACAGCATCTTCAATGTCAAATGAAGTTTTTATGTGCTCAGGGGAGCTGCTACCTGTGCTTTTGTTAGGGTAGAGTGAGGAAGGATCTAAATATTCCCTGTTCCTCATCATGGAATTGCAGAATGGTTTTGGATCTGAAAGATCATCTCATTCCAGCTCCCCATTCCATGTAGAAAAACATTGAAACTTCATCTCCCACCTCCCCCCACCCAAAAAAAAGAGTTTTGGGACTATTAAATCCCCTCTGAATTCCCTTCCAATGGTACCACAAGAGTCTGGCACTACAATGGGAAAAATCTGTTTGTTCCTGTGTTTGTGTCCCAAATTCCCCATTTCTAGATAGTTTCATCTGCTTGTTGCAGCCTTCTTCCTCCCCACAAAGTATTTTTTGGGGAAAATAAGGGATTTTTGCTTGTTTTACCCCCTAGGATAAAGGTGGAGGCCCTTTTAAATTTCCCTGCACTGAAAGGAATCGAGCCGCTGTTGTTGTGGCTTCACCAACAAAGCCTGGATTGTTTTTAAAGAACACTCAGCAAAAAA